>OZ017791.1:10003451-10028451 GCA_963969325.1 Lycopodina hypogea | reverse complement strand
GTACCTTTGAGTTAGTTCCAGCCTTGCACAGCTCCTGGGCAGATTCAAGGTCGTCCTTCATCTGTATCTCTGCAATAAAGGTATGGAAATCAAAGTCTTTGTCACATGACATAACCACAGATATATCACATTGTGCGAATAGTTGTACATCGATATGCAATATCAAAGTTAACCTTTCTAAGTATTCTTTTGGACTGATGACAAGTGTAAATATTTGTAGACAAATGACATCAGAATAGTACATGGCAGCAGTGTGGAGCTGAGTATTCTGCTAGGATAAAGACTTGTATCCAATCATGCTGTACGTAAGATATCCATTTAGACTCTACTCCTTAAGGGAAAATTTATTTATAGTTTTACAGCACTAGCGATGCCTCTTGAGGATAAGTAGACTTGTATTCTTGCATCATAAAAGTCCAAGAATATCAAAAAGCCATTAGGCCTCACCAAACACCACCTGCACTCAGGTTGAGTGGTCACAGCTCACAGTGTCAACATTAACATGCATAATTACACAACGAGGTTCATAGCACTTTAGTATGAGCTGTTTATATGTGGGAAAGACCGTGAGTCTTCTGGAACGGCAGTTTGAAGGTTTGCGTAAGCTACAGGGACAGAGGGAAGGGTCCTCATGGATATGCACATGATTGTTACTTCCACCAGTGGATGTGGGCGTGTACAACAAGCGGATGCTGTTAATTATATTGTACATGCAGGCAAGCAATGAAATACTTCAAGTATGACAGAATTGATGATGAGTGAACCACTGCAATGCGATCATAGCCTGAACTAGTTGTTGGTCACATGACAAGGTCACATGATTTAGCATACACGGACTCACCTGATACTTCAATGAAGTCCACAGTGCTCACTCCTGCGTCCACCAAGGCAGTGAGTTTCTCAACCTGCAGCTGGTAGTCTTGCTTCAACAGCTGATAGTGCTCCTTGGCAGCCTAACACACAAACAAACGAACACACAAACAAACAAACAATACTGAGTGACTAGTATTCCACAGAGATATTCTATTCTTTGATTCAGAGTAATTCTTCAAGAGAACATTTAGAATTTATCATTTTCTGTTTCACACCTTCACCCAATTTGTCAGAGGCTTTAATTGCTTTAATTAGCACCTTTCCACAACAACAAAACAACAACAATGTCCTTTTCCCTAACTATTTGAGCATAATCCAATCTACTGCATCTTGGGTGATGATATTTTTGTTGTGGCATGCATAAAACTACAGAGAACAATCCGTTTCTTCATAGCCCTTCCTTAACACTTCTTGGTGGTATGTCACAAAACTTTTTTTTTTCTATTCGCCATTTTAAAAACGGGGTGTTTGTTGTCAAATCTTTATTGTGAACACACAGACAGACGAAAAAATACAAGCATAAAATAAAGTTCAGGTATTTTAAACCGGAATCAATTAGAATACCGCAAGATGCTCTTGCTACATAGAGATAATAACTTACTTCATTGTCAGGGTTATCAAATGCCATCTTGGCAGCATAAACCACTTGAGGGCCCAGAAGTTTTATCTATGGAGATGTTTACAATAACAACAAATAACAAAATAAAATCAACAATAAACATGAATCAATTAATACTGCACTCACATATTTCAGATAAATCATTCTATCAAGCCAATCATACAGCCATGAACCCAAGCATGGATTTTTTTTTTTTTTTTTTTTTTTTTTTTTTTTTTTTTTTTGCTTTTGTTGTGATAGTGTAACTTTGCAAGCTATTCTACAGACGAGCTTTGCAAGCTATTCTACAGATGAGCAGGTTACCTGATGTGCCACACATCACAAAGTAGTTTTTTAGATAATCTGAAATGAGGAATTAAAAATTGACTCGGGTGTATTTCCCCAACAGACACATCTTCAAACACTTGAGGCGGGTCATCATATGGAGCTCTAGATGGACTATCCCACTTGGCCTGGATATCCACCATTACCAAAGTGATTGTAGTGTATCTCCTCTGAAGCATATAGTCCTGTGGTTCCAATCAATGTTAGCAACTTATTGAAGAAAAAAAGAAGTCAACTTAGTTATTGGCCTAACCCTGGCTATTAAATTATGAATTCTGATTTTCTTTCAATTCATTCTTGAACTATAATTTCTTCTCCTATTTTATAGAATTTTGTGTGGAAATTAACGTTAGAATTTATGGAAGGCAATTGACGTATATTATTATTATTAGGGCTAGATATTTGAGGCGAAAACATTAATAAAATAAACCTTTTTGTGTGTGGGCATTTTTTTGGTCATTTTCCAGGAAATTTTTCAGATTAAGCCAATTTTTCACCTTTACATGTGCTTTTAAGAATATTGTCTGAAAATGAGTGTTTTTAACCCATCATCTCCATTCAGTGAACATGAAGTACACCTCTTCCAGTCTCAACTCAATATACTGCTTGCCATCATAAATGCTCAAAACAATTATGCCAATAGAATTAAAACTTACAACCAGTTTCATAGCTGCTGTGATTATAGAATATATATCCCACAAAACCATGCGTGGTGTCTGTACATATTAATTGAAGTATCTATCGTGTCATTTTTGTGATTGTATGCAGTTCAGAATGGCAGAAAAGGAGGGAAATAAACATGTCTAGGTAACCAGTGCACATATTCCTAAAAATTTCAATACATTTTGTTAGTTTTCATGTACTCTATATAACCCAAGCATTTATGCAAAATCACTCCTGTAGACAAGCTACTCTTTCGACTATTTGCTTCTTGCATTACAAACCCTAGTTCAGTCCCACTGTCAAAGTGGATTTCCACTGGTCATTCTCTAAACACAAAAGTGTACTTTTGGACAGGAGGCATAGCTTGGCCAAGGATGATCTTTACACGACATTGGTTGGACATTGCATTTTCAGTTGCCATTAGTTGTGCAAGCTCAGAGGAAATAGATATGTGCTATTCTTTGTGTTTAATGGGCCAAATTTTTTTTTTGGTCTTCTTTTTTCTCCAGAAAAAAAAATTTTTGTGCCCCTTTTAATCAAATTCAAAACATTTTTTTGTCATTTCTGATCACTCTAAATTTCTAGCCCTAATTATCATTGATTCAACCAAATCTATTACGGAATTTATATATACATACATTATACATTCGTCCACAGTAAATGTGCCCCTGCATGCATCAGATGCATTTGAATAGTAGCAATACAAGAGTAGGCAGTCATTTATGCCACCATCAGAAATACAGTGCTCACCCCTACACATTCACCTTCTTAGAAGTAGAGAGGATATCGTTGGCTAGTTTGCGGTCAGTAACAATCCCAGATTTGGCCAGGGAGGTTGCAGTGTCTGTCATCTTCTTGGAGTGGGCCTCAAACTCACTCACTTTCTCAGCGTAAACCTCATCCCTCCTTTCAGCATCTGTACAGAGTGAGAAGAGGATTGAACACAGTTTACTTTTGATTTTCTTTACAAAAAAAAAAAGAAGAACCGATTAGTTCAGTCTACAAATTATTACTCCATGTACAATATGGTGAATAATATATACCTAAGTACATGTATTATGTCGCAATACATAAAAACCCAAGTGTTGTAGAAACAAATTAGGGTAAGAGTAAAATACCAAAAAAAGTGTGTCCATTAATGTTTTGAACACACACTCAAATTGAATACAAATCACGAGCTCAGGTAGGCACATACTACTCCAAGTTAGTAAACAATCGACCACTTGAAGTTTACAAACCAACACTTCAAGTTAACCATCAAACACTCGTAGTTAACCAATAGCCACTCCAAAGATAATAACCATCACCCACCCAGTGGGGCCAAGCATGCCTCGGTGAGGGCCCTGAGGGGACCAGCTGGATCCTTGAAGTCCTCAGCCACTCTGTGAGTGATGTCCAGTTGCAGTTCCCTCTCCAACTTATCCATCTTCTCTGCAATGGCCTTGGCTATCAGCTGAGCTCTTTCACTCTCACCCTGAAGAACAGGTGAAAGAAGAAGATATCAAATAATATGCAAGAGACAAGAGCATGAAATATTTACACAATTATGTGACAAGAGGGAAGAGATAAAGGAACAGGTTTTTAACAAGTAAATAATAGTTTTCTTAGGATGTCATTGTGTAAATATTAAGATTTTGGATACAACAGGTGGACACATGTCCAGAATAAAGTAATGGTAACTGTTGGATGGAAATTAGATATGCCAGACACACACACACACACCACTCCCAACACACACACACACACACTCACCCACCACTCCCAACACACACACTCATACAAACTCACACTCATCCACTACTCCCAACACACGCACACACGCACACACTCACACAAAGTACACACACACAACCCTCCACCACTCCCAACACACATACTCATACAAACACTCACACACACTCACACTCCTCCACCACTCCCAACACAAACACAAACACCAGCAACATGCTCACCTGCCCATAAGCTTGTAGCTCTGCCAGTTCCTTAGCCAGGTCATCTATTTCCTTGCACATGGCCTCAATGGCTGCCTTCTTGGCCTGTGGCAGACTCTTGGCCAGGCGTCTGGCATCCTTGAGCATGTTCTTCACGGCAAATATTCCGGCAGCATTCACTGATGCATCAGCACCTGAGAGAAGGAACATATAGGCAGACCAAATCACTTTAAATTGATTTTTTATTTATTTATTTATTTATTTTTTTATTATATGAATGAAAACAACAACTAAATAGAAAAGTACATGCAGACAAGAAATCCTTCTCTTTCGGTTAATAATTTTTGTTTAAAAAAAAAAAAGAAAAAAAAAAAAAAAGTTATTACTTAAAAAGAAAAGAAAAGACAAGGTATCATTATAATTTAGATAAAAATGTATAACAGGTAGCTCACTAAAAGATTAATTAAATGAGATTGAATACAACATATTTATATTAATTTGTATCATTATATATCTAATAGCATGGGTAAAAATTGGTTGATAACAAAGTATTTCTCTTGTGTGCGTTATTC
Organism: Lycopodina hypogea; assembly: GCA_963969325.1. Taxonomy (NCBI): domain Eukaryota; kingdom Metazoa; phylum Porifera; class Demospongiae; order Poecilosclerida; family Cladorhizidae; genus Lycopodina; species Lycopodina hypogea. The sequence goes on along the minus strand of OZ017791.1, from coordinate 10,023,469 downwards.
TTCCAGCTATATAAATGGCAAGGTAGTGCCAAGAAGTATGATCCTTTGCCAAACAAGCTTAAGTGATTTGTATTCTTTTAATAGGCCCAAACAATAACCAATAACCATGTGAGGATGGAATCCCACAAGCTATGTCGTACATTCATACTTTTGCTGTACTCATTTAGGGTATTTCTTAGAGTGACTGAGTGTGTTTGTCAATTACAATTACTGTTACTTTTAATTCAATTAAGTGATTCTAATTGAAATAAGATAATGGACAGACAGACTGAATCATACACACAAGGCGCAAACATAACACATTCTCGCTAAAATGTTTAGCAGAGACCCTTTACCAGACTGTGCCAGCAGTTGCTTGGCCTCATACACCCTGGCGGCCAGTGTTCCTGGCAGTATGCCCCCAGGCAGAGTAGAGAGGTCACCCCCAGTGGAGCTGGCCAGGGCCCCCTGCTCCTCAGTAGGGGAGGTGAGCTGCAGGACTCGGATGATCTCCTTCATAGACTCAGTCATAGCCATCACAATATAATTCCTGTACAGGTGAACAGCCGAGAGAGGTACCTTAGTTACCTAGTGTTCATACAGAGTGAGGTAGGGGGGGGGGGGGGGGGGGAAAGGGTGTCCTGGGATATCTCTCCCCCCTCTCACCAAAAGTAAGATGCTATGTAGACAAGCATGCTCCCCATGAAAAAAAACCAAACAAACTGTGTCATTAAACTCCCATCCCTCCCCCCTCCCTCCCAGGAAAATAAATCCTTTATTCCAATCATTACCAATATACTCATTCCCCCCCCCCCCCCACCACTCCACTCCACTCCTCTCCCCCCTCCACTCCTCTCCCCCCTCCACTCCTCTCCCCCCTCCACTCCTCCCACCCCTCCCATTGTCCAACCTGTTTTCCTGTACATCAGCAGCTCCAGGTTTCTTCTCGGCATTGAGGAGAACAAAAGTCTTCATGGAGGACAGCAGAAGAGGAAGCCCTCGCTTGATCTGCCAGCATAGGTGAAGGAGAGGTGCAGATAAAATGTCAACATTCAATAAACAAGATCATAAATTTGGAACATCCCAATTTATCGTTGCAACTGGGAAGCTATAAGATGATCAACCCCATACCTGGTCAGTCTCCTCTTGCAGGATACTGGCATGGGAGGCGTTGGTGAGGTCCTCTTGCCTGTTGAAGATGAGTTTGGTCACACTGGTCAACCCTGCACACAACACAAGCACACAATAAACAATATGCCCTAAATGAGTAGAAATAAAAACACCACTTAGTCAATCACAAACAATCATTTTCTGTTAATTGATTAATTCTGGTGTGCCCCAAAGTGCATTCGACAGTTTGAGAGGAATATTTAATAAACCACTCAAACAAACAAAGATGCATTGCTAGCTAAGTGTCACACATGATCTCAATTTTTCCTTCTCGAAACCATCTCACAGTTGAAGCTTTAGAAAAGTAATAACTCATGATTTCCTGAAGACCAATCTAAAAACATCTTAACATAAGTCAACACTATTATTGTTGTCAAACACATATGAAGTTGGTTATAAGCCTGTAAACATTTCACTCAGACCCCCGAAATTGACCAATTCCTGCCTACTCTCAGCATCTGCGTACCCCCAGACAGGTTCTTGGTGAACTGGAGCACTTCGTCCATAGACTGCACCACTTCAGACACTTGCAGGTACTCAATGATCCCCTGGCAGGCTGTGACTATTTTACGCACCTCTCCTTGGTCGAACACAAGCAGCAGTCCAGACACTCCCTGAAGAATACCTGCAGTGGGCATGAAGGACAGGTAAAGGGTCTGCATGGTCATGGATGTGACATGATAAACAGATTATACAGCAACACTTGCTCTATCTCAGCTCAATAAATTTCTTTCTAGAAATCATTGATCGGTTCCTTGATGGTGAACATTGAAGGTGCACACTTGTTTCCCTCCACATCTAACAGGACTTCATTTTTAACAGGTTAAGAGTCGTTCAATTATTTGCACTCTTACTTTCATTTTAAATGAATCTTATCTCTCTCTTTGCTTCCCTTCTGTGTCATGCATGCCCCACTTCTCCCCCTATCTGGCCTGATCTGACTAGACCAATCAAAATAGACAGCCAATAAGCAAGTACACAATAGGAATGTGCTCATGAAGAATAAGGTTGGCTTCTCATTTTCCTCACCAATCTACCACACTCAAATGACACCCACCACACTCAATGCATACAATTACCCACTACAACACACACACACACACACACACACACACACACACATACACACACACACACACACACAAAATAGAAAAGAAAAGGGGGGAAAACAAGAAAGATAAAATGGTTTAATGTGTGAATTGTGGTAGGGAAGCCAAACTTGATCTTCAGGTGCACATTTGTGTTCCGTCCAATCTGTATACTGAATGGGTGTGTCCATTCAGGACATATAAACTGCCATGCACATGTACACAGATTAAATGAAGTCCGTTCACAGCATGATATCTCCCTTTCACCCTCCTTCCCCCCCCCCCCCCCCCCCCTCTGCTCCGTTGTAAGATGGTGCCAAACACAATATTAATGTTGAAAAAACTAACAAGAACTCCTAAACTCCAGGATAGGGTGAAAGTTAGTGGAACGCAACCTCATTTAGAGATTTCCAGAAATCAGTTTAAAGATCCAGTGAAAGGGAATCCCAGGAATTAATTATTACATCACCTGAAGCCGCCAACACCCATGGAAGCACTAAGTACATTAATGAGAGAAATAAAACCATCAACAAACATTGAAGCACTATTATGAAAACAAGCAACAATATCAGTTTCTAATAACTACTAGCAAAATACCTGTCCTATGGACAGAGATAACAAAAACATCTTACTACAATTCTATACACTTTTTGTTTTTGTTTCTTTGTTGTTTCTTTATTGTTATTGTTTGTTTATTTGTTCGCTATCTCCTCCGAGGCACTGGTCCTTCAGGGCTCAAGAAGAAGGAAAGGAAAAAAGAGGAAAAGGGATCTGGTCACAGTTTTGCTGCCGACCTAACTTAGTGTGTTTACATAATTGTGGTTTGTAGTACTCATAATGCGATTTGGTGACTACTGGTGCATGAAATTGAGACCTCCCCAAGGGGGAAAAAATTAGCCTTACGGGCACTGTTTTACTCTAATCTTCACCAAACTACACCAAAAACTATCCTTGGGTAACCCCCATCAACCCCTGAAAATTTGAGCCCTGTAAGCCCAAGCGTCTGAGGAGATAGCGAAATAACAACCAACAAACAAATACTATCAACAAACATAGATACACTAATATGAAAAAGAACATAACCACTTTTAGTTATTAACGACTATTCTTCATCAATCAACCAGTTACATTAAAATATAGAGACAGCAACACCACACCACACTCCTAACATAAATAACAACACATTTTGTTTCTTTACCTCTGGCTCCATCCATTAGCAAGGCCTTGTGTGGCTTGCTGAACATGTCCTCGGCGAGACCTTTAGAAGCATCCAGAAGCATGATAGAAGCATCGGACACTGTTACGAACGTGGGGGGCATGTCCTTCTTCAGTTTCTCATCCTTGGTCGACTCCAGGGTCTGTTTCCCCACCTAAATGTACATTTACATGAAAAATGTGTACATTCGTGCATATGTTGATAACAAGGTACAATTAAATGTAGTTCAATGGGAACCTTCTGAGTTACAGATATCACGTTTGAAAGGTATATTTAACTGATGTTATGGCTAACTCACATAAAAACATATACTCTTTAATTAAGTATACATTAATAATTCAAAGTAACTATTTCAAAGCCAGCACTGCACAAAATGTAAAGATAGATGAGTGAAGTAGGGGAATTATTATTTTATAGAAATTGAATAGAACAACAAAACAAACTCCAAACTATAAACAACAACAAGCAACACACATGAGCGAAACGAAACCATGTGCATCATTAAAGTGAGAACTAAGACAACTATTAATTGAGAGAGCTGTGAGGTGAGATAAGGAATACAGAAATGGTAAAATGAAATATAGCATTAATACAAAAACAACAAAATACAAGTTTCAAGTTAGTGCCATGCCAACCAAGAGCAGCTGTAGAAACATCATTATTATAACAAGTACAAACATGTATGTATACAGTGGCAGTGGAGCATGGAGCTGGTACAACATGTGGGGGAGCCCTCATGTGTGTAGTGCATTGCAAGAGAAGTACAACCCCTGACCTTTAAAGACAGCCTTCTATTAGTATCTTCATGTCTAATAAGAGCTGCATTAACAAAGTGTTTTACAGGATTATGAGTTCAGAAATTGCTGAATGGCTTTGTTGTCATTGGTTTGATGTTGAAGTCAAAACAGAGTTCCTTATACACTTTCAACCATGCAGCTAGCTCAACGATGTGTTGCTAAAAGGTTTGCACAGCAACCACAAAAGTCAATTAATTTCTAGCTACATGTTGACTTCGAAATTTGTGCAGTGCTTTTAACGAGAGAGGTTCTTGAGATTGCTGATGTAGATTATAAGTTTTATAATTAAACTCATTGCAATTTCTTCAGATCTTTTTTTCCTCCAATTTGAATAGCAATCAAAGCAGTCAAATTGATGATAAACGATCGCATCTTGTCTGCTCTCATCTGGTGCTGACTTGTTAGATATTGATATTAATCTTGTATTTGCTAGTAGATACAGTTTAGAGCATTCCAATGTAATAATAACTTACCACAATACATGTAACATTACCTAATAGAGCACTGATTTGTATAATCTGTGTTGCACAAGCAAACAATAAATGGAGAACTGATTGTAATAGATTCTGGAAAATACTTTCACTGCACACAGAATGGTTACCATGCTATTAGGAAAATATCCAAGAAGCCAAAACCATCCCCCAGTTGAATGTGTTCCTGAGATAAGAGAAAAGTTTGTTGTTGGAGTCTTCACTTGTTGATAATAGACTATCTCTGCAGTTCCATGCCAGCTTAAGATTATGTAAATCAGTGCTCTATTAGGGAATGTTACATGTATTGCGATAAGCTATTATTTCATTGGAATGCTTTAAACTGTATCTATTAGCCAATACAGGATTAATATCAACAAGCCCAACTGAATCAATAAGAATTTATCTGGAATGCAGTGAGGGGGAGGAAACTTGTGGCTATTCAAGTCCAGCTGTATGGTTGGAGATAGTTGATGACTTGCTTTGCTAATGTATGTCCACATATCATTACTCACTGTATGTGTGGGCAACAGAAGTTAATGAGCTGTTGTTGTGGTTATCTTTTTCCAGTGTTGTATATCTTACCATAATTCACAACTCGTTTGTCTGTCTGTCTGTCTGTCTGTCTGTCTGTCTGTCTGTCTGTCTGTCTGTCTGTCTGTCTATCTGTCTGTCTGTCTGTCTGTGTGGACTCTAACTCCTAAACCGCAGGAGGGATCTTTGCGAAGCTATCATGGACCAATTAGGGCACTTCACTACACATTGTTGCAAAAGTTTTGTTCAGATCAGGTGGCTATGGGTGTGTTTATTTTCTACAATGGGTGTGGTATGGTGACATGGAACACCTAAACTATTACTGGATTCCGCATATTTATTAATTATATCATGTTTGTTTGATTAATGAGTTTAGTGTCAATCGTCCCTACATGTTACATAAATTAACTAAACATGTTTGTTACTGCAGATGGCCAACTTAAAAACTGCCCATAGGGCAGGTTTTCTGCTAGTTATTTTAAATCCCCATCACCAATATTAGACTCTACAGCCATTTGTAGAACCAGGAAAGATAGACAGAGAGGGCCATTACCAATAAGTAGAAACTACATCCATTTGTAGCACCCAGAAAGAGAGAGACAGAGAGGGAAGGTCAGTTTGAGAAAACCCCAACAGCTCCCTGTTGGTTGTTCCAATTTCAGCACTCCTCCAGTTTGGGTTCACACCTTGAAGTTTATTAGGGATAATGGTAGGAATACACTGACACACCTGCTGATTCTAAAGTTGAGATCACAACAAAGAACAAAAAAAAGAAATTGTCAACGTTGATAGTCTGTGTTGGTCCAACACAGTGAGATCAGATCCATAAGCCAATTCTGCAGCTGGCTTTGATCCACCTCTATCCTCAGAGTGGAGGCAATACAGACATGCTGGATGTTGTCACTCGGTAGAGCGGAGATGTTCAAGGAGAGAGCTAGCTGACATTGTCCGTCTCTGTTCTTATTGTGGTCTTGTTTGTGCTCAATTTTGGGTGCCATTGAGAGTGAGTGGTCATACTTTTAGCTCTGATCCTGGGTTAGTAGGGTGAGGTTATCAGGCACATGAAACCAGCTCCACCTTAGGTGCTTTGGTAAGTGCATCTTATCAGCTAAAGATTAGACCAGCTAGTCAACATTATCTCTAGCACATACACATACCCATTTTAGAGGGGGTGGGGTGGGGACAACTTTTACCATCAATGGTTGAGGGATTACTGTCCTGCTAACTCAGAAAGTATATCAAGCGATAAGACCAAAATCAAACATTTTAAATACAGTGGGTGATTGGGGCATACCGTGTTCAAAGAGATTTAAACCATCAAGCATTAAAAAACCCTCTCTAGTACAAAGCTAGTTTTTATAACTTCAGAGCACAATTTTTGCAGCTGGGACAGAACACAAAAAGGTTCAATAATTATTCTTGAACACTAAAGCAGAAATGGATCTTAAAGCAACCATATGTCTTCTTGTCTTCTACATTGTCATTCATCCTGGAAGGGGAGGGGCTAATGAGAAGATGATGTGCATTTATTTCACCCAATGAAAACAAGAAAAAAAAGAAAGGAAAAATATTAAATTTAAAGTCGTGTTTCTGTGGTATTTGTTGTTCAAAATGGGAAGGGTTGAGAGAGTTGCTGCTGACTTGCGTTAGCATGCTTGGCTCTAGTTTGAATTGGTTCCTTCCATGTACGGCACCCATGTGGTCATGGGCCATCTATTAAGCATCTCAATCAACATCTGCTGATGACCTTTTATGTCCACTTCACTGCTGATCCTTACTTTTGGCACATGTTCAAATGGACATGTTCCAGTGGTTTACGTCAATACAGCAGTTGCATTTCTTCACTCACCTCGAACAACAGTTACCATGGTGGCAGATAGCTCAATGTTATATAACTTAAATGCTCCATTTATACGAATGTCTACTTGCATTAAGGATCACAAGTTAGTCCATCAAAAATACTTTATAAGGACAGGAAAAATGTGCAACAGGCAAATAAAACCAAATAACACACAAAAAATAAATTGATTAGAATTAACTTGAAGTTTCATTAAAAGCAAACATACCTTTTGTTAGCATGAATTTATTTATGATTTTTTTCAATGAACAGATAACTTCATGGTATATTTAAACATTCCTAAGACTAGGGTATTTTCATCGTTTGAGTGTCCAAATACGAAATCAAAACATATCAGAGTTGGGGGGGGGGGGGGGGGTATAGATGTCCAAGGAAAATATTTAATTGCTTATTAATCAATAATTGTATAACAACTCGTGGTGGACTATTGACAGGCTCTGATTGAAACCTTGATGGATGAACATGACAAGGTTAAAGAGACTTCAAAGTGCATGATGGTGATGAATGGATTGTTATTGAGTATCAATGGCTGAGTTGTGTGCGTGTGCGTGCACACGTATGAGTGCTTATGTTGCTATGCAACAATAGGATAGAATTACAGAAGCCAAACATATCCATCTCGTATTATATCTGAACTATTAAGTATATTGTGGAGATCAATTACACATTATAAATAAAGTGTTTCATTCTCAGTGTACTTACCTCTTACACCTCAGACTGAACACACCAAGAAAGGCTTTCTTAGAAGACTAAAATTGCCCCGTGAAGTTAGAAACCATATGCTTGATTCTTGGAAGATTAAGTTAAAATTTCCAAGCAATATTTACATTTGCATAAACCTTTTATAGCCTCTTTAAGTAATCGAGAGTAACTCTACAGTAACAGTTGTTGTGTTCATTGTCGATACACAGACACTCATACTCCTGCAATAGCAACAGCTAACATTGGAAATTGCTGAGTGGACACAATGGAGCCTTGAGGGCAGGCCAGGATAGTGGGAGAAAGGGTGAAAGATGCAGAGGATGAGAGACAACGATGTGGGAATACATTGGGACACTCAACCCTCATCATGCAAAGGATATCGCCAAAAAAACAACTTTTCGGTTGGGGGTGAGTGGTTAACATTACGTGTTAGAACAGGGACAGATGTGACTACGTCAGGTGAGTGTGATAGAGTTCCTGACTACATCACAGCATCATCATGTGAACAAAGGTATCCCACACCTAAGTCACCATAGCCTACTCAAGTGGGCCACAGAGCCACTCTGCTTCCCCTTCAATAGAGAATGCATGAAAACATCTCCCACGTACAGATTATGTCTGCTGAGTGAGGTTTACCTTGAGCTGTATTGGATACTCATGATCAATGCTAGCTAGCCAAGCTAAGCTGACTACAATGCCTTGGTAGAAAAACTGTTTCATCTCCATTGGAACATCTTGTGCATACATGGATTCTCGAGTTCCGCCCATTACTGCATGTGATAGCAGGAATGCAACCGATAAAAGTATGGGACAGTTGTGCAAGATGGGAATTATTAGAGAACTAAATGATACCATCATCAAAAAGAACTGTACGTAAAATGGAACAAAATTACTCCATTATGGCCATTTTGGTAAGTGTTAGTTTGAATATTAAATAAAAAAAGGAAAATTAAATGATCTATATAAAAAGGAATATGTATGTCTGTCCATTCATGTAACACTCAGTGTATTTCAAAATGAAGCAGGAGATTGCAAAGGCAAATGATAATGTCAAGAACAGAAAATAATGGCAAGGAGAGCACCTCACAAAAAAAGAAAAGAAAAAAAAAGGACTCCCTGAAAAAGCTTGCCATAAATGCAAAGACCACAACAAAAGAGGCAACATATCATGATTCACACAAGGCTAGGACTATGGCTCTTATTTTACCAATTTTTTTTAATTTTTAATTAAAACTATTGATCCATGGCATTTGTTTCACTAAAATTCCCACAGCTGTTCCATAGTGCAAACACTCGTGAAATTAGAATAGCATTCTGTATTGCTGTGGTCAGTTAAGAAGCCTCACACTGAAATCCCTGGAGTTGTTCCCAAGCAGCAACACAACATTGTAGTGAGTATTGGACAGAAGATGAAAGGTCCTAGGACAGCAGGTACAAGTGTAAGCTACAGAGCTTCAAGCACGTCGTAGAAACCTCTCACCACACTGTGTATAATCTGGTTGACAACAGGAGCTCATCACAAACTCTTCATGTGGTTAAGTCAAATTAGGAGGAAATTAACTAACAGATGTAAGAGTCTGATTTCATTTGTTCCAGCTTTATCTATAAAGAACTTAAATCTAACTCTTCTTTCCATTAAACTAAATTAGGGAAGTTAATGATCAAGCAAAGGGCTTTGATTTTAATTCCTTAGTTATCTATTGCTAATTAGAGCAGAATAATGACAGATTGAGTCTGTTTGATATTTACTTCACTCTTTTAAAAATCCATCCTTTGTTATATTTTATATAGAGATATGAAGTAAACATAAATTGAATCAAGGTTATATGTGATAGTACATAGTACATGTATTTCATATTGGTGTGGACATACCCATAAAAACAATAACAATAAAAATAATATCAACAATAACAAAATAAAAATAGACAACAAAAAACAACAACAAAAAACAACAACAAAAACAACAAAACAAACAAGGCAGAACCAAAAAAATCCAGTAACAATCAAATATGTGTTGGTCACCATGTTTGTGCACTTAGTTGGACCTACGAATTGTAGACAATATTGTAGGAAGGCATCCATAAAAATTACCAAAATAAATGCTGGATAAATTGGAGATATTGCCAGGGTTGCATTTACAAATTAGGTTATTGCATTTACAAATTAGGTTATGGGACCAAAACGAAGCACTTTGAAGTAATCACTTAGCAATAACCAACTGATCCCCATCAGATATAAACCCAGGTGAATTATTGTCATGTAGAACTACTAGATGTCTCCATTGTATGCACATACCACTACGAGGTTTTGTACTGCCATGTCAACAGCTACAACTGGACCTGTTAGGTCATGCATCAATCCTCCATCAGCTGCTTCCTCATGAACTATCACCAGTTGGGACACCTGGATATCATCAGGGAGAGAAAAATGGAGGGGGGGGGGGGGGGCGAACACAAGAAGAAGGGTTAAGGGTAGGGAGAGAGAAGAAGGGAGAAATTAAAATTAATGATGAAGGCATAAAAATGCAAGTATTATGCTAATTGGATCAAGAATGAAAAAAAAAATCAGCAGTAAGAAATAATCAATAACCAATTATTAGAATTATATCTCTGGATAAGGTATGTCCCCAAACTATCAATTCTAGGCTCTTCCACTCCTCCAGTTCAAGTGCAAAGTCAATTAGTGGTATTTGGATCACAACCAAAAAGTCAACATTCTTGGAGAAAGTGGAAGTGAACAGAATGTCCTTAATAGGAAGCATATAGGGAGATAGAGAAAGTAGACTGTTCTAATCCACCAAACCTAATTAATGAGGATTATAGGGTCTTGTATGCCATGGAACACAAGATGGACTGATCTGGTGGTTCCAGCTGTAAGAGCTGCACCACTTTCTAGCTGCTGGGGCCACTTCCATTGATGTACTACTGCAACAGATGCTAATCAAGTCTAACGAAATGCCGACCACAAGGCTTTATAGAAGACAAAACAAACCATTTGTTCTTCAAGTCACTTGGTACAAAGTGTATAGCAATAGCACCACACACCATATCTGAAATCATTATGGAACAATATCACTAAAAAAAATGATGAAATTTAAATCCCTATCTAGTTCTTCTATAGTCCATCATTTTACTTTAATATAGCAATCTGCTTTATGCTGGGACTATAGATTCATAAAGTTGTATCCATTGCTTAGCTAGCAGACTTACCTGTGCAGCTACTGGATCCAAAATAGATTGGATCAATTTAGTATGAAACTTGAAGACCGGTAGAGCTGGCATTTTCCCAGCTGCTGATTAGAACACAACTTCTTTGAGAGACCACAAGTACGAAGAAAAAAAAATTTTTCCGCACAAGTTCCAAGCACGCCAAAAAGCAAGGGTGTCCTGTGTTTACTGAACATTGCGGGGCACAGCCCGTGGACTCTTGGAGACCACTGGTGGGTGGGTTCCAACAAGGCCGGAAGGGGCGTATCTCCAAGGTTCTTCTTCCGCATTCTTTCATTTGATAGTCTATTTCACGTGCTCTTCTCCACCTAATCTTTTATTCAAAAACAACACCTTCGTGGACAATTACCGTCTTCGGACGAGTTCATTAGTAGTGAAGGTATGTGGTGAGTTGGCGCCCACTCCTGCCTTGCTTTAGGAACGGTGGAAGTACAGTCTCAGTACATTTACCTTTGGCTGCTCGGTTTGCGGGAGGTGCGACTCTTGTTTTTGTTTTTGCGTTAGCCCTACCAAACTGGTTGCTGTAGTGCTCCTGAAGTTTCACCGAGGAAGCGAAGAAGAACTCTGTGTATAAAATCGGAGAAAATAGTTACAGGGTGACCATTTGAGGATTACAAAGTTGGATTGACTGGGTGAGCTTGGGCTTGCTTATGCTTAAGTGTATGATTAGGATTTAAATAGTTGTAAGTTATGAGCTTTAGATCACATTAGCGGTGAATTCTCTTAAGAAGCCTTTATATGACACATTTGTCCATGCCAGGTTTCCAGATGTAGCTTCTGGCCATTTTGACTACAAGCTGGTGCTTGTAGATCTGTATAGCTTTGTACAAGCTAGATCTCTGCTGGCATTGTGCATCCAAATTGAAGTTGAATGTGGGGTGTGGGGACAACTTGATTGGTGTCAGAAAATAATGTTACCACACCAGAGGCAAGGGTATTTGGAATATCCTGACCTGTGGTAACCGAAGTCAAGTTGAAGTGCTTTGTACTGTATCAAATACATGTTCAGTACAGTAGTCCCCCTCTTGGGAAACCCCTCTATTGGAAGACCACCTCTCTTGAGAGACCACATTTTTTTTGTGCAAGATGTTGTATTTGCTGTATAAACTTACCTCTGTTATAAGACCACCACTCTTGTAAGACCGATTTTTGTCGGATTTAAAGGTGATCTCTCAAAAGAGGGACTACTGTACTATCAATATCTTAGTCAAATCAAATTGTTTATCTCTTTCTTTTTTTTCCTCCCTCTTTTTTATGCATCATTTACTCTTAATCTAGACACATAGGGATTATGGGATCCAAATTAATTAAGCAAGTGTTTCTTATGGTGACTCTAAACTGTAGACATCATGTACCAAGTGAACTAACCATTCCAGTTCTTACTGGCATGCCTGTAATCTCACTTATGATAGATAGAGCATGTTCTGTGGTCTAATTACATCTGTCAGTGCTGTTTTAGCCATCAACATTGCTTTATTGAGGGGCTTTAAATAGAATTCCAATTCATTCCTTGTGATTGAGGATCTATTGTTAGTGTCAGTTGCGTTAGGCAAGAATGTTCTTGAGTGTCCAAGACTTGATTGCAGTATCTTAATGCATTTTCTTGATCATTTGTAACTTAATAGTCATTAATGGTACCTTGTTACGTGAAAGATATCAGGTGTGAATTGGTTGTTGTGTCTGTGGCGTTGCTATATCCCCATGGTTACAACTCCTGGTCCTCTGTGCTGATTGTTGCAGGTACAACTCTGTTTGAGTAGGAGTTTAATGCTACAGGTGTTGATCTCTTAATGACAGCGTATTATCTTTTGCCACTAATTAATTTTTTAATTCTACTTTCTGTTGGCATGATATCATAAATTTCAATCAAACTGAAGTTGTCTGATAGTTATCTAATAATTATTTTATACTAAAAAGAAAAAAACAATAAATAATGAATACACATTTGTCATAGAACTGGTAAAGCATAGAACTTCCACCAGATAGAAAACCTCTCAACTAACAGAGAATGATTGAACGGTCTAGAGAGATATAGTGTACAATATATCATTTCTCTGTCCTATTTGAAATATGTTTTTATTCTAGAATTTATTAGGCAATCGAGTTGCGTGCATGCGTGCGTGCGTGAGTGTGTGCATGTCACAATTATTAGATGGCCATGGGTATATGCAGCTGGAGCTAAGGGAATCATAAATGAAACTAGAAGTGATAGAGAAGGAATACCAGAGAGTATGAATTGGCTATGGAGGAAGTAAATATATAGATAGTCTTGAATAAAGTAAATAATTCACGTAAACTAGCAAGAGCATTAGCTGGGAAAGCATCCCCCCCCCCTCCCCCCCCTTTTTCCTGGAACCTAGAAGAAGATAGTTGTTACATTGCTCTGATTTTAACAGCTGAAGACTGGCTCAAACTTAATGTATATGCTTCATTTTGCCAAAGGCTGATATTTTTTTTTGTTGAGGGGTGGGAGGCAACAGGAAAGTGTTGTCCTAGTTTAATAAAAATGTATGCATTAGATACATTTTAATTCAAAATTAGAACATCTTTCTTCAGCTAAATTGTAGCTGAACGGTTCTGTATTGTTTCAATTTTCCTCTTAATCTTTTCTAACCGAAAATTGTTTTACTCTTGAAAACTTGTCTTTTTAAAATGCAGTAAAAACTTGAAAATGGTGAGGGGATTGCCCTTGGCTCATTGTTAAGTAGATTGTTATCTAATTCTAGAGGTTGGTTGGGAAAGGGTAATTCCTAGGGTTTAGTAGTTGCAGGCAAGGGCTGACTGGTGCCTGCAGACTAATGGGAATGAAAACCAGAAAGTATGAGTTATCTTAATTTGTTGTCTAAATTTGCTGATGAAGTTAACCTGTAACCTTGTGCACAGCTTAATGTGTCGAGCACAACTCAGGGGATTATATTTCAGTGGGGTACTGTTGCATGTTTTAACTAACAGGATGTTTTACAGGATGGGAGCAAGAAGTTGGGGGGGGGGGGGAGAGAGATCAATGCCTGTGACAATACGTGGTATGGTGTGCTGATCTTATTCAGCTGCTCATTAAATGGCTGCTTAGGTCCCCTCACCATTGAGTGTATGTATCCACAGGTGGTATTAAATATCTATGCAAAGCAAGGAGCTCACGCTAGCTGGAACCAAGCTGTTGCTTCCACTGCTGTTGTGTTGCAGCTGCTGTTGCAGCCAAGGTGCTGCTATTCACTGAAGAAAGTCCTTTAGAAATATCTTACTAGCTATTTTGAAAGTAGCTAGCAAAGTTTGTTCATGTTCTCACATAGTAAATGAAACCTTTGCTCACAAATTTGTATTTGGAGCATAATTTTATTTTTATTATTTGATTTATTTTTTTGGTTGTTATTTTTTAGGCACTCACAAATATGCTGAGTGTGTGGGGCACACACACTGTTGGGGGGGGAGTCTGTGGCAGCACACATGGCTTGTAGGTGTTAAGAGCCTAGACAGTTTTGCTCTTGTGTTAATTGGTGTGAGGTCAGGATGAAGGCTTGTAATTAAATCTTTAGGGTTTTGTCTGCTGGTGGGGGGGGGGGGGGTGGAAGACTTTCTTACCGTAGCTGATGCAGCTTATTTAGAGTCTTTAAACACACACACTCACTCACTCACTCACTCACTCACTCACTCACACACACACTCACTCACTCACTCACACACACTCACTCACACACACACACACTCACTCACACACACACACACTCACTCACACACACAGGAACAGCACACACGTGCACAAACACGCACAAGAACACACACACTGAAAGAACCACACACTACTTAGTATGCTGATCTTATTCTGCTGCTCATTAAACTGCTGCTTAGCTCCCCTCACCATTGAGTTTATGTGACCACAGGTGGTAGTTAAATATCTATGCACAGCAAGGAGGTCACACTTTCTATACAGCAAAGCTGTTTCTTCCACTGCTGCTGTTGCTGTTGCAGCAGTGGGGCTATTCACTGACAGAAGGAAATCCTTTAGAAATGACTAGCTAGCTATTTCTAAATAGCTAGCAAATTTTGTTCATGTCCTCACGTAGAAAATGAAACAATTTTGTATTTCCATCGTAGTTTCATTTCTATTTATTTCACTTTTTTTGGGTTTTTTTTTTTTTTTCTTTCTTCATTTGTCTGGTATACCCCCTCCCTCCAAATGGCCTGGCCTATTTTCATAGTGACAACTTTGGTGAGAAGAGGGTAATTTTATACTGTTTTTAATTGTTTCAGGGTGATGAGAAACTGTAACTTTTACTCATTAAAACTTGAACAGAAGAGAAAATTTATTTTGAGCTAATGTGGTTAAGTCTGGTCTGACTTATTCTACCATAATTGGATACAGTGGTCTGGTATCGTGGTTGTCAATTCCTACATGGCTGGTAGAGATCAGAGTTCACATACTGCAATCTAAGCCCTCACTCACTCCTTGCTTGCCATCCTGTAGGATGTGGTCTTCTCTCCCTCACCAGAATGGAGCAATGGCAGTCGCTGCCCAACCCTAACCCAAACCATTCTGCCACCCCTAGTTGTGATTCATAGCTCTAGAAATAGAAATCTTTGTGCTCCTAATAAGGGTATGCCATATTCCAACTCTGAACTTGGACCCCCACAGATGCACAGGAGATGATAGATGACACCACTGGAATGGTTTTGTAATCAGATGAACTAACTCAAGATTGCATGAGATAACTGGAGGTGGAATATTGACCTTTATTTAATTATATTTTTCAGCAGCTAGCAATAGCTATTGACCTTGACTTGAATTGATTATCCTTCTGATTAGTGAGATTAAAGCTGCTGCACTTAATTTTCAGAACCCACTTTAACATTGATTAGGTTGTTATTGTTGTAATTATTGTAATTATCACTTCTGTTAACAAATATACCACAGTTTTGCTGATAAAGTGGGAACACACTGGGTTAAGGCTGGTTCACAATATGACGATAGGTCACAGATGGTTTACTGTTTTCTTTTGTCTCTGTTTCATCGTAAGGTTTCCTACTGTCTGCTCTGTTCACAATTCAAAGTTTTTAGCTTTAAAAATACCGCTCTTTGACCTGTAGCCTGTGACCTCTACAACCACTGGGCCTGCATGCAGGCATGTGCAAGGTGTGTGAGTGCTCATGTCCCGCCTCATTGTGCATGTGTCAGAGGGAGACCAGGTGTAAATTCAACTGAAGCGTAAGTGAGAAGCAGCACCACACCACACCCAGTGCCTGTCAATGGAGACGCTCCAAGGTCCTAGCAACAGAATGTGTCACATCCTTGTTGAAGCCAGCTGGAATCTGTCACTCCAGGCTTTCAAGATGTTGTGATGGTGCATGTGTTAATAAGGGTGTCGGATTCCTCACTGTGTAGTGTGTTATCATGGTTACACACTAGGTGCACTATAGTACACTATCATATGTAGTGTGAGACATTGGGGCTGCTGGTGTTATTAGTGCCAATGACATTGGCCTGGTGTAGTAGTAGTAGGAATCTTACCTGTTCCTCTGTGCTTGAATGCTTCTGCAAATTTGCGCTGCTGCAGAAATTATTTTTTTCTCTATTTGGTTTGTCTATACCTAAGCACGGGGGGGGGGGGGGGGGGGAATGCTGCTGTTGTGCTGTGTGTTCATGGGTGTGGGTTTTCCTGTCCTGAGCATTGACACATGTCGACCAAATGACTGAGTTAGTTCCCTGTGTCAAGATGATTTCTCTGATTCCATCATCACCGCTGATTTTAAAACAAATATTATCAGTAGTCCAGGATCAAGTTTATCAAAGAGGTTGTGGGCACTTTGAGAGCTTCAGCAAGTCACTTCATCCACTCAACAGGTACCCATATCTCATCAACTTCCACCTCTCGTATCCTCTGTGGTAAGGGCTTGTGTCTAGTGAGGATGTAAGAATCAAGCCTATTCAATTGATTGGCTCATGAGTTACCTTGGTTTGATTGGACTGGTCCATCTCTGTGTATGTGCTGTGGTTTATCTGCCCTATGGCCAGATATTGTTCAACGACCTCTTTGGCGGGCCCCAGGGCTTTGGTCACGCCATGGTCTATCCACAAAACCTGCTCACAAAGTTCAAGCACGCTCTTTTCATTGTGGGATACATAAACGACGGTTTGCTCCGAGTGTATCCGTTCACGCATTAAGGACTCACATTTATCGCGAAAGTTTTTATCCCCCACCGCCAAAACCTCGTCAATCAATAGTACGTCTGCATCCAGCTTGGCGGCTCGGGCAAAGTTAAGTCGCCCTTTCATGCCGGCAGAGTATGTGCTGACGGGTTTATGAATATTATCCCCAAGTTCGGCAAATTCGAGAATTGCATCGAGGTTTTGTTTTACATCTTGCTCGCTGAAACCCAAAAGAACGCCGCCCAACAAAATATTTTGCAATCCGCTGAGATCCGGGTAAAAGCCCCCCGAGAGGCTCATCAGGGCGGTTTTAACGCCGTGGTTTTTAACGGTGCCCTGATTTGGGTCGATGATGCCGGCCATCAGACGTAGCAGGGTGCTTTTCCCAACGCCATTGTTGCCGACTACGCCCAGGCTCTCGCCGCGACGCAGGGCGAAGCTCAGGTCACGAAACACCCACTCGATGGTGCCGCGTCTAAATAAGCTGCGGTTGCGTTCGTAATATACGGCAACCCCCTCTAGCTCCAACACCTTCTCTGAGCTCATCTGGACAGTAACCTCGGATAGGTTTTGTCATGTTGGCGAATCAGCACCAGGCCAATGCTCAGCAAAACGAGTGAAATCAGGAAAACATAGAGCAGCCAGATGTAGTCCGGGTTCTCGCCAGCGATTAGAATATGTCGCGTTTCGGCAATCATTGTGGCCAATGGATTGAGCATCAGCCACTCTCGATACTCTTCGGGTACCTCCTCATCAATGCGATAGAACACGCCAGACAAGAACATGCCCAAGCGCAGTAGCAGGGTTACCACGTGTCTAATATCGTTCATGAAAGGCAGCATATGTGCTGTGATCATGCCGCAGGCACTGGCGAAAAGTAGTTGTAGCAAAAACAACACTGGCAACCATAGCCAAGTGAGGCTGGGGCCGATGGTGAGTCCGAGAATGAACAGCAATATGACAAATAAAATCAGCGCTTTGGCCGCCTCTGCGCTAATGGCGATGATGGGCAACAAGTGCTTGGGAATATAGACTTGTTGCATCAACAGCGACGCTTGTTGGATAGAGGTCGTGGTTTTCTGAATGGAGCTGGAAAACCAGGCCCATAAAGTAACACCGACCAGCAGGTCATAAATGAATCCAGGGCCGCCGCGCTGCAAAATGAAGCCAAACACCAGATAAAATACCGCCAGCATCAGCGCAGGCTCCAATATCCACCATGTATAGCCAAGACGGTTTTTTGCGGCGTCGCGAGAGAATTCAGCAAGTATACTGAGGCGGCAGAAGTCTAAATAGTATCGGCGGGAAGATGCCACGCTGTAATTGATTGCTTGTCCTGTGGAAGCGAAAGTGTAGCACAGGCGGGTGTTACGACAGGGCAAAATGACTGTGTTTGCCTCAGTTTGGCTGGAACAGTTAAGGTCGCTCAATCTCATCAGGATGAATCTTTGATGCAAGCGCGCACTCGACAGCATAGAACTCAGCAGGAACTCAATGTTCGCCTGACGGCCATGCTCAAAGCGGCACAATTATTGCCCGTGGTGACCGTAAGCAGTGTGGAACAGGCGCTTGAACTATCGGGAGAACTGCTACGGCAGGGCTTAACTGCGGTAGAAATTACGCTGCGCTCTGCCGCCGCGCTCCCTGCACTAACCGCTGTAAAGCAGGCTTATCCGGAGTTGCTGGTTGCAGCGGGTACGGTTAACACGCCCACTCAAATGCAGGCAGTGGCGGAGGCTGGCGTGGATTTTGCTGTGAGTCCAGGCACGACTCCAGCGCTCATTGCAGCATCGCAAACGCTTGCACTGCCTTATTTACCCGGCGTTGCAACTCCCTCGGAAATGCTTGCTGCGGGAGAACGCGGTCTTGAATACCTAAAGCTTTACCCAGCCGTCGCTGTAGGCGGTGTGGCGCTGTTAAAATCCATTGCCTCGCCCTTGGCCCAATTCAAGTTCTGTCCAACCGGTGGTTTGAATGAAAGCAACTATGAAGAGTTCCTGGTGTTACCCAATGTGGTTTGCGTCGGCGGTTCCTGGATGGTCCCTGGCTAATTAAGTTGTAGTTGAGTATTAAGAGACCTTTGCACGGAAGATGATTTCACTTTCAGGCAAGGCAAAAACGCACGGAATGAGGGAGTTTATGCTTATAAATGACCGATTGAGTACGATTTTAACGCAGCATGCAGGTGAAATGGCTTTCGTGCAAAGGTCTCATTAAATCAGTTGGCTAGTCAATTAGTTGAGTACTGGATCATTTTCTCTGGAAGAGGCTGGGTAAATCGGTGTCGTCGGCCCTAAGAATCTGCTCCAACCATTGATGAAAGTTCTGGCCGCCAGCTTCATTGCGACCAAACAACACATGTTCTTTCAGTCCGGTTTTCAGGGCTCGCTGCTGGTTCAGGCCGGTGGCGTAGTCTTCTTGTTCCACCACATATTTGAGAAATTCAAGTTGTTCACAGGCAGATTGACGTGTTGCTTCATCATCGGGCAGCTTTTCCATCAGGTAATTTTGAACCGTCAATGAGGTGCCCGGCGTGGCTCCGGGAAATAGCTGCGAGATCATGACACTGCGTCCACCGCCATTAAATCCGGCGATGGAAATGTGTGGAAATATCGTCCATACCCCGGCTAACAGCGCATCCGCAGGCCAATCTTCTTCCGGCTGATCCATAAACTCTGTCATGCTGATATCCGGTGAGCTCACTCGTTGGTGTGGGCCCCAGTTGTAGTAGAGCGCTTGACTGGAGAAATCAGAACCAAAGGTGTCTTTGTGCAGAATGGGCAGATGGTAAAAATCCAGATAGCCATCGTAGGCTATCTTCCAGTTGGGTCCTGC
>OZ017791.1:9940796-10003251 GCA_963969325.1 Lycopodina hypogea | reverse complement strand
GGGGATCCCTTGCCGTCTCTGGAGCTAGCCCCGTGTCTGTGATTGTGCAGAGGTCATCCTCTGAGGGGGAACAGATGGCCGTGATGAACCAGGTGCTGTCTATGGCTTCTGATGCGGTTGCCCAAGAGCACATGTCGTCTGTGTCTTCCTCCAAGTTGAAGGTTGGCCGAGCCATGGCGTTGCACTCCACAAACCTGATTCAACACGATGCCAACGCAGAGAGTCGAGTTGTGCCCACTGAGAACCCAGCAATGGCCGCTCTGTCTCTAGATTTCACTCAGCTGAAGATGCCACAGGTCCTTGGTGTGCATACAGTGGCCCCTGCTGTCAAATTTGGAGGGAAGAAGCTCGAGAAGTCAATAGATTTGGAACAGTCTATTCCAATTCTGAGGATGGTCAATACGGCAGTAGTTGGACTAGGTAAAGGGTTGATGTGTGTGTGGGATGATGGGCATTTTTTTTGAGTCTGAATAATTGAATGATTTGTTGGAAGGTTGAAGATTTTGTCATTATTTCAATATTTTTCTTTTGCATTTATATAGATATGAAGCCACATCAGCCTGGTTCCAAGCCCACAAACCATCCTGTGGCTAGAAGGATCTGGATGTCATCGTGCCGACCACTGGATCCAGTGAGTGATTAAAAAAACTTCACCATGGGGATAAAACAGTTTATAGAGAGCGTGTGGTGGGGGGGGGGGGGGGGGGGGGGGGGAAAGGGGACAGTATAGACATTTTGAAAGGAAATAGGTATATTTAGTTACTTTTAGTTCTTAGTTACTCCCAATTAGTTTGTCTCTAATCTTTTAAGTTGTTGGTTTTTCTGTTGTTGTGACTTACCTGTTGTCCCTATATTAATGTGCACTTGTTGATAAAAACTGATACCTTTTTATCGCTCCCTCATTAAGTGTTTATTTATTTGTGTGTTTGTTTGTTTGCTTATCTCTCCAGGCTTCTCTGGAGCGTATAGGCAGTGACTCCAAGGGCAACATCTACTGGTACGATGGAGGCAGGAACCTTTACTTGTCTCCTTGCACTACTGACCCAGCCTACAAGCCAAGGTATGTATGAGAGCAGCTTGGACAATGGTGGTCAGTAGCTATGTGTGCAGGTGCTGGGGTCTTGCATTTCCAAATTTGGATGAGTTCGTGTGTGGTGGGGAAATCCCTAGGATGCCCCCCCCCCCCCTTGTTCTAGAATTATTTTTGCTATTGTTACCATTAATGCTATGCTTAGTGTCCACAAACAATGTCATGTTTGGAAGTGTTGTTGATGGACTTTTTTATTAGATTTGTGGAGTAATGGAGTATGTTCACTTGCAACAATAAAGTGGAAGAGGGAGGGAGAGGGAGGGAGGGGGAGAGAGAGGGAGGGAGGGAGGGAGAGAGAGGGAGGGAGAGAGAGGGAGGGAGGAAGAGGAGAGAGGGGGGAGGGAGGGATATGCAGATGGAAAGTTCTGTAGACATGTGGATAGAGGGAGGGAAGAGAGGGAATATGTTTCTTGAATAAGATCTGTGTGTTAGTGTTTGATGTACCCACCCCACCCCACCCACCCCACCCCACCCCACCCCACCCCCTATGCTGCCTATAATTTGTTTGTTGTTGCTGCTTATCAGACTGCTATAGGTTTACATTGGTTTCAACATTGTTTAGATTCAGTCCAGTCAAGTAATAATTAATTTTATGTACATTTAATTAAGAGTTTTTTTTATCACTCATAGTGGTGGAAGAAACTATTTCTTCTAGGATGGTTTTCTCCCCCTTTTTTTTCCACCAGGTGGAAAGAACTTGCCATCCCTGCCTCAAAGTGTTAAAATTGGTTTCATTGTCCACTATTGGAGTGATATTTCTATGGGAACTCTCAGGCAATGTTTCCTGGAATGGTAGGGTGGGCACAATATAGAGCTTGGTTAGTGTTGCATTGAAAATTCATGCAAAATGCTATTGAGATATTCCAATAGATTCCAAGCATAAGTAAGTACATTTTGATGCTACTCTTAATCATTATCATCGATGTGAAAGGCCCATTATTAAAATAAAATTAAAAAAAAAAAATTGCTTTTGTTATTTTATTAATATTATTTTTTATTATTGTTTTTAATTATTGTTTTTTGTAGTGAGTCAGAGTTACAGTTATCTTGCAAGTCGATGGTGCAGTGGACCGCCAGGCTCAAGTAAGTGGATCTTACAAGGTGTATAAGGAACAGTTGTATTTCTGCAAAGTCCCAGAATGGCTGGCCCTGTAGTATCATATTAGCTATGAAGTGTTTAACATAGTCATGCCCCCTTATGATAAAATTCATGTAACATCCTATTATTAGTCAAAGATTCAAACTTTTGCAGATCATTTGGGTTACAAGACTTTCCTGGTTAATTAAAAATATTGATGGCTTAAAATTCTAATTTCCTTGCATATAAGGAACACATTCATTTATTAGAGTATCAGTAGTAGCAGAAACTTATTTGAAACTACACTCTTAACTTTCTTGAAACTTCTCTGGTTGAAATTTTCAGAAGGTGTTTGTGGTTTCATTTTCTCTTCCGTCTGTTCCCTTCCTCAGTTGTTGCAGTTGTAACTAGCCCCCCAGGTTCACTACAAAATGGTTTCTTTCTCCAAAGAAGTACATCTGATTAGAGTGTCATTGTAGGCCTGGCCATGATAACTTCTTTATGGTTAATCACTGAGGAGACCTTAAAGTCAAGAAATGGTGGATTGATTCTTCGTATCTCTGCGACAAGCCTGCATGGGATGGGAATTTGGGCAGAGCTAAATGGGGAAGGGGGGGGGGGGTCCAGACAAAAGCTTGAGACCCATTCAAATGTACTCTAGTTCCTCCCACTATTCCTTTTGAATTAAGTTATATATGTGTTACATCAAAATCTCTTTCCTTATGTTTAATTACTTTCATCATTTTATTTATTTAAGGTTAATGGATTTTTTTTCATGAAAAATAAATGTATTTTTTCACTGGTCATGCTTTTTTTTTTAGATAATATTTTAATAGGCAATGAATTAAAAAGAATTATAACAATATATCAAAGGTTATCTTTTTTTTGTTTTTCTCAGAGAACTTCGATCGGATGGTAAGGTGGATGACATTGCATTGGCTCAAACCATCAAGGATCACTACCTCAACAGAGTCAGGATTGCCACGCAGGTAAAGTTAATACGTTAGTATATACTTGGCATTGATAAGATGTACCATTGTGAGTCTTCTCCTTTGATGTGTTGTGTTTCATTCTCTCTTGTCTTCCCCCTAATCTCTCTTCCCCTTCTCCAGCGTAAGTCTCGTGATCTCAACTTCCAGAAGCTGCAGGCAGTCCATAACTTCCCGATGTCCTCCTCCTCCTCCCCCCAGGTGCCCAGCACTGCATCCTCCCCCATCACTGTGGCCAGCACGCAGGCTGAAGGCGAGTCTCCGAAAATAGTACCATCTTCATTTCCTCAAAGGTCCATCCTCGTAGTGCCCAACAACACTCCAGGATCCTACCACACCATCCTCCCTGTGTTTGCCAACACAGCAGTGATCATGCCACAGGGCAGTACTCTCGCCACCTCTTCCTCCACCCCTTCAACAGAGGCCACACCCATTTTAGTGTCGCAGGCAAGTGGAACGACAGTGATAACTGCAACAGCTGCATCTCAGCTTTCATCCCAGCCTGTGGCCATCACTATAGATCCACGCATGCTCGGTATGGGCGGAGCTTCCATGGCCAGCAGCGGGGAAGGAGGTGCAGCTCATGTGGTAAAGATGGTTCAGCAGGCCATAGAAACTGCGGGTGGATTAGGGAGCGCAGCAATCACAGCTTCTGATTCATCCATTCCCCAAGTACAGATATTAACATCGAATGCTGACTCAGCACCATCTGCAGGCGAGAAAGGTGTAAGTGTGGACACTAAGAAATTAAAGTCCGACGTTCCCAAGGCGGTAGTTCCACAAGTAGTGCAAGGGGCTGTGTTCCCCCACAGTTCCATGCCTTTCAATCAAATGTTCCTGACACCTGCTGGCATGACGACTGCTTTTCCAACCTACACCATGAAGGTCGAAGAGCCCTTGCAGGTGGATAAGGTGAGCTTGGAATCAACCTCCATTGAATTGACGGGACAGGTCCCTATGAAGCTGATTGACACGGTTACCATGGCAGCTGTGAAGACAGAGAAGAGAAGTGAGATTCTTGGTAGAGTGGAGAAGGATGTGATGGTTGTCGCTGGTAAGGATGGTGCAGGAAATGTGGTGGAAGTCACAAAGAAGTCTGTAGAAGGTGGACCAAAGAATCTGGTGGAAAGTGTGGAGGAGAAAGAGAAAGAGAAAGATAAGGAGGAGGTAGTGAAGGAGAAAGAGATGGAAGGTGTTGAACAAAATAAGGAAGAAGTGACAGAAAAGGAGCACAATATCACAGAGAAAGATCAGACAGAAGTGGAGATCACGGAGAAGGCGAAAGATAACATTCCAGGGGGAGGGGAAGAAAATGCAACGAAGAAGGATGATGGTGGCACAGCCTCTGACAGCTTTCATCGGCACACTACCGCTGACCTAATGTCTGCCAAACTTCTTCTCTCGCTGACTGAATTCGGCAACAAGGACTGGTCAGTTTCCCCCACCAAGAAGGGAATGGGAGATGAACCCCTTGCTCCGGTTGCCCCTCCCATCAGCACTGCAGACACTTCCACACCGTCCTCTGGACGTAAGAGGAAACAGAAACCGATCGCCAGTGCCAAACCATCAGTCACTACAGATGACGCCAAAACACAGCCAAAGGAGAAGAACGAAGACTCGCCCATTTTACCCAAAGCCAAGAGAGCTCGTAAGCCCAAGAAGATCGATGGAATGCTTATGGAAGAACCTGTGAAGAGGAAAGCATCGAAGACGAAGTTGAAGCAGTTTACTCCACAGGAATTGCTGGAGATCCTCAACATTCCTCCGGCCTCTGGTGAGGGGTCAAAAGAAGATGCAGAGATGGCACAAGGTAAGGGGTTACTTTTTAATATATATATATATATATATATATATATATATATATATATATATTAATTAGAAGATTATGAAACTGGAATTATGATACTTCAATGCACCCAAAATTGATGCACTAGTTAATTCGTTAGAATAATGTTTGTTATCTTATGAATTTATACTGGTTTTTACTTTATTTATATATATATATATATATATATATATATATATATATATGTAGATAGATAGATAGATATACACATCTTTTGGCCATCATTGGGTAAATAGTTATTTGCAACTATTAGAATATTGATTCTTGTTAAATTCCTTTATTATTATGGCAAATGCTAAGATGTTTACAGTGTATATATCGCTTTGCTTCTCTCCTGCTGGCTCCCACCTCAACTATCAGAGCCTTTGATATATGCTATGCTTACAATAGTGTGAGAAACTGATGGCGTGGTTAATTATTTACCAGTTGAGGAACAGCAGACAAGCTTGTTGGACGGATGACTGATGGAGTTAGCAACACCTTTGTTTACAACTTGTGATATCCTGTTGGACAGTTATGATTGTTGTTCACATAGTTACCTGCTCAACAGGTTGTTAGCAACTCTCAATCTCATTGTTCTAACCTAAATAACACTTACTCCTAGCTGAAAAAGATGTTTGTAAAGGGAGAAGTGTAAAATTCTTCCAGTGCTTTCATACCTTTCCCCATTAATTTTTTCCCCTTACCTTTTGCCTTTTATTATACAACTTCTCACTTGAACCATCACTTTTCTTCTTTTTTTTCTTTTTCTTTTGTCCTTGGCTACTAGTTGTGACTCACCATTATCATAAATAATTGAATATCCTAAATCTATTGCAAGTAGCTATAGTTTAATGACCTGCTACATTACTTTAAGGATTGTGGCATTACAGTATACCACACCCTCTTGAATATCATTGAGACTTGTGCTTTAATTAGAATGTGATGCCTCGCTGAAAATGGAGCAGCTGAAGGCGTCCCGAGCTGTCAAGCCGATGAAAGAGTATGTGATAGAGACAGACAGCGACTCCAACAGCAGCTCTTCCAGCTCCAACTCCTCCAAGTTCACTCCCAACAGCGGAAGCTCCTCGGACAGTAGCAGCGAGAGTAGTAGTAACGAGGACTCAAGCAGATCGAAGACCAAGTCACCTGTGAAGATGCCGGTAAAAAAGACGGCGCGCATGTCCAGTCGAGGGAGGGGGAGGGGACGAGGTGTTGCTAGAAACGAACCTGTGTTGAGCAAGGTCCGTTCATCCAGTTCGGAGGTGAGCAGTTCTGAGGGAGCTGATGAGAAGACAGGACAAGGGAGGAAGAGGAGAGGCGTTGCTTCTGCACGGAGAGGAACGACAAAGCGAGGAGGTGTGAGGAAGAGGGGTGTGGCTAAAAGCAACAGTGGGTTGGGTCACCAGATCATCGTGAGTATTCCCACCAAGTTGCTGAATGTCAGTTCTATGAAGAAGACGAAGCCCAACCAGGTAATGCATAGGATGTGTTTACTTCTTAAGAGGGTGGTGGTGGTATTGTGCAGGGTAAATGATGGTCAGACGGAGAGATGAGGGAGGGTATTTATGAGCATCAGCTAGTTGATCAAGAATTGATGTCTTTTAATTTTGTTTAGGCAGTCTCAAATGTTGGCTAGTGTATTGTTTTATTTCCCTTTATAATTTTTTTTTGTTGCTGTTGCATGCAAATGTATAGATAATTAGTAGTGGTACATGGCAGTGGTATTTTATGGAGGCAGACAAACACGGCACACAAAATCTCTGGGAATGTTCTTTGCCCCCCCCTAGTGTGTGCTCCAGTACAAGCAGCTAGTGATATGCTCACAGTGAAGACATTAATCAAAAACTCAAATCTGGTTGTGTTATTTCAGGTTGATGGTGACGAGGCGTCAGCAACCCGCAAGGCTACAGTTGAGTTTTCGTCCGACATTCCTGTTGATCTTGCCTCGCTCTACGCCAAGAAAGGTGGAGTTGATCTCAGCACGCTCAGCGAGCTCACCAGGAGCGTGGGCATGTCTGAGGAAGGCGAGGAGAACACGCGCACGAAGAGAACGTGTGTGCGGGTGCGTGAAGGCATCTCCAAACTGCAGGAGATCTTCAACGATGACTCTGTGGACACCAAACCAGCGAGAGTTGGTGGGCGTGGCAGGGGGCGTGGTGGAGCACATGCATCAGCTGCAACAGTAAACTTGTTGGCAGAAGTTGTCAGTGATGAGAGGATGTCGTGTGGCAGCGGTTTGGCGCCTCTGACCAAGAAGAAACGCTCTTCCTACAGCCAATTCACTCATAAGAGGAGGAAGAAAAGGAAAAGATCTCCTGACGAGGGTTAGTAGTAGTAGTAGTACTAGTAGTAGTTTAAATACCTCTAGTCTCTGAATAACTTTCCTTTACCCATACCCTAAATATTATCATTATTCTTATTTCAAAAGAAACAAAAAATAAATAAAAGAACAGATTTTGATGAAAATATCTAGAGAAAATATCCCTTATTTATTTGATCATAGTTTCCTAAATTTTAAATTTATGACTACCTCATTATTCAAAATTTTAAACCAATGAAAATCCACTCGAGAGCTTTTAGATTAAGTTCTGTCTAGCCCATGCAATGTGTGATGGAATTTTGAAGAGTAATTTGATGGTTGCCCAGTTTCACCCCCTGTTAATATAGCTGGTAGTGGTCTGCAAAGGTCTAACTTAATTATTAATTAAACTTTAGTATCTACTTATTAAATTCTGGTTTAATTTATGATACTTGGATGCAATGTTGTCCAGTACTAAAAAAAAAAAAAAAAAAAAGAGGAAGAATTATATATATATATATATATATATATCAACAATTTTGGAGATGACATCAACCTTAAGTTGCTTTAATTTTGCTAATTCTTGTGTGACATTTGAATCAGCATTAACTTGGGAAACCCTGTCATATCCTTCTTGACACATTCCATTTCATGTCCTAAATTAGATACTGTGTAACTGTTCCAATTGTCATTTTATGGATGAAGATAAATTTGTATCTGTGTTTGATCTTATCACATGATATCGTCACCACTCTCCTCCTTCCCTCCCCATCCCACCCAATCTTATTCCAGAACCTCTATGGCAGGCAGCAAGACAGTACGAATCTGGTGTAGACCAAAAGCCCATGTACTTATTCTCAACACAGTGGGCCAATGATGCAGCAGATGCTGTTGTTGCCGGTACTCACAACAGTATTATACAGTTTCACAAAAACCAGCGGAAGGGCCCCGGGTTTCATCGCCACCCGCCTGGCTACATCGTAGAGGGAGAGGATGAACCAGAGGCTGTTACTCGGAAAACCAAGACCGGCAAGAGGGGTGCAGCTGCAGCTGCAAGGGATAAAGATGGAGATAGAGAAGAAGAGGAAATAAAGTTAGACGGGCACAAGAGGAAGAATAGTAGAGCGAACTTGAATACAGAAAATCAGTCGGCAGCAACCAAGAAGAGAAAGACAAGCATCCAGAAGGATTCTCCATCTGTCAAGACCCAATCTCCACCTCCTTTCTTACGATCGAGTCGTCGGTTGAGAAACTTACACAACCCTACTACAATATCTCCTTCCCTCCCTCCTCCTCCTCCTACTCCTTCTACTTCTGATTCAGACGAAGACGACAAAGAAGATGATGACGAAGAAAAACTAAAGACACCATCTCCTGTTCCAGTGCCAGCGCAATTGTCTGGTTTGTCCCACGCAAGAGCAACAAGATCTTCTCGAAGACTTATGAATGTGAGTCCCCCTCAGGTCGATGCTGCGAATGATCCAGAAGACTTGACTGCCTCTAAACCTTCTCCAATGAATGATGACAGCACACCGGATGTCACAAGGGATCTAGAGGAGGAAGAGGATGGCCAGCCAGAAAATATGGAAGATGGAAACACTGTAGACAATGAAAGAAATGAGGCAAGAGAGGATGCATATAGGTCTCCAGATTTTCATTCTCTTGAAGATCTTTCGGGCCAACCATCAGATGAGTCTCGTCCTGACCTTGATAAGGACAACAATTATACTATCTGCCACGGCACGCCCCGGGCTGCCCCTTTGCAGGTTCCGACGACTGACATGTCCAGCCCCAAGGAATGGCAGGAAGAACAGCTTGTGCGTCAGCAGCAGCATAGCCTGCCTCAGTATACAGAACCAAAGTCTTCTGATTTGTACAGTGCCCCAACTTCAGAGAGCGTTGTTTCACCCGACCTGGCTGCCGGCGACTCTGTCATGGACATCACCAGCACTCCATCCACATTGCATGTGCAGGACGGTAGAGGTGTGAATTCCAACACACACACTTCTTCTGAACATCACCCAGCTCCCCCGCTCTTCACCCAAGCGGCTGCCTTGCCATACCAGCAGAAGGACTGGGGGCCAGGTGTCCTGTCTGGGCATTCTCCCTACCCCAGTAACATCACCAGCGGCTACCACCCAGGCATGTATGGGCATCCCATGCATGGGATGCCGTACCATCCTCCACCAGGCCAGCCCCCCATGGCTGGTCATAGCTACCCGTACACCATGGCCTATTCTTGGGGACATCCTTCAGCAGTTGCTGCCTCCCAGCATCAGCACCAACAGGTGATGGTTCCTCCACAGGCAAGACTTGGAGAAGGTCTTTTGCAAGGACGACCAGGTATCATGCCTGGTGGAGTCGTAGAGAGTCCTGGTTACCCACATGGTCACCTGCGTCCTCCCATGCATGCCGCAGCAGCAGGAGGTATGTCGGAGTCATCCTCCCATTACAAGGAGAAGCGCAAGTCCTACTCGGATTCCCCATCCACTTCGCCTGCCCCTGCTCAAGGATTGATGGGTGGGTCTGCACAATCTCGTGCCCCTGGGCCTGACATGCTTCTTCTGGGGCCGAGCTCCTACATGTCTTCGCGGGACATTCCACCACAGCACCCACTTACACACAGCTTCATAGGTTCCACCGCTGCAGGTGCTCATCACCCAATGTCACATGATCATCTCCCACACCACCCTTTTCCATATTCCTTCGAACCGAGTGCTCACCCGTCTCTGCAAATGTGGCAGCAGTCTCAAATGCAAGGTCAACAACTGCGGCCCATCACTGGCGTTCCACATGCCCAGTTGGCTGCTCCTATAGCGCCGTGTGGTCTGTGGTATGGACCAGGTGAATCCTCTGTGCCTTCTCACCTGGTGCCGAGCCAGGAGCTGCATGTGTCCACAGCAGGGAAGAAAGCAGGAGGCAGCGGGCGAGGAAAGATGAAGAGAGATAGTGGCGATGGTCACTCGAACATGTCGTCCAATAGAAACAGCAACAATAACAACAGCACTGCAAAGTTAGCGGAGAAATCTTATGTTGCAGATTATCAAGCAAAAGCTTTTCCAGACTTGGTCCAGCGTTCTTCAGATGTGGTCCAGCAACAGGTGTTAGTTGAACAAGGTGTTTGTAATTCTGCACAGCAAGCTAATAGCCAGGAGGCTCCTCAACAGTTGCTCGTTGGGACTGCTTCAACCTTGCAGCAGGAGCAGCAACTTTCGGTGGCTGAATACCACCAGACCGGTGGACTTGCTGACACTAATGGTTGGTGATATACTCGGGGGAACCGCCCACTGCAACTAATACAGGATCACTCACCACTACTATGATGTATAGATATTAACTAAATTAATACATGATCAGTTATTCTCATATACAGATTTAACCAATGCAGTTATCACTACATTAAGCATGCATGTATCTATGCACTGTGAACTGTGTTGTACATATAGTCATGACTTGTGACTATTCTCTGTTCTTTTTCGTTGATATTTTTGATAAATGTTACTATATTAAACCTTTGGTTACGTATAGCGTATGCCTTCCAGAGTTATTTCTGAAACTAATTTTGGTGTCCCAAATTTATCATAGCCTCACACACCACAAGCACAAATTTCAACTGCAAGTTCCCTGACAGGCAACAATGTTTCCTCTAAAGTAAGGAGGTAATTGGGGGAGAGGTAAAAGATGGCAATTATTTGACTACATCCATTGCAGTGGTAAAGGGTGGAGGAGGTGGAAGTAAGGTCTGACCTGAGCATTCAAGGCAACAAAGAATAGGTCTGACCAAGGAATGATCTTGAACACAGGAATTTTTTGAACCAAGAACAAAGTTACTCTAACTGATGGGTCCACTCAAGGGCTGGAAATTTGAGGTGAAGAAGAAAAAATCTTGATTACAGCATATTTTTTTACATTTATAGTTTTGAAAAAGTAATTTTGTCATAAGTAGGACATACACTCCCACACCTAGCCTGAAAATTGATTTAAACCAGAGAGTGCATTAGCTCTCAATTTAGGGTTGATCAGACTTTAGCATAAGTCTACTTTTAAAATAATTCATACTCCTACCTGCTTTTAGATTGCAGTAATCTATATATTTCATATTGTGCTCAGAGTTTCTAATGAAAGTCTCATATTTCTAAGCCAGAGACCTCCTCCAAAAAATTGGTGGTGGACAGGGGAGGGGAGGGGAGGGTGGGGAATTGAAATTCTTATGTTTCTTCTTGTTCCTTATGAGCTAGACTACCTAAAATGTTAGTTCTGTTTTTCTGTCTGTCTATCTGTCTCTCTTTGTTATAGAATTAAAAGATAAGCTGAGCCAATTGGGACAAAATTAGCATGAGTATAACGGTGGGTGTGGTATGGTCTCAAAAATTAAAAAAAAAAATTCGAAATTGCATTACATATTCTTGCCTATCTATCTCATAAAGAATTTTTTTCTTTCCAAATCTCATCCGTAGTGCTAGAAATGTGGGGGAAATGATAATAAAGAATTGTGATCTGGATGGAAAATGTTTTCTGGCTTTTATAATCTTCTATTCCAGACACTGGTGGTTTAAAGTTAAAGTAACAAATTTAAACATGTTGAAAACTCACACTAGTATATAGTGAGTGAGGCACACAAATCAGGTGATAAAAAGTAAAGGGACCTGGTGAGGCACTATAAAGAAGAAGAGAGATCCAGGGATACAACTAAATGTTTTTGAAACCCTGTAGTTACAACTAAGTACCTTTACTTTATATAAACCTAAAAGTTGTAAATTTTATCACAAATTTAACCTCATTTTAAGTGTATTAAACAATTATTTTAGCTGGTCTAAAACACCACTTTTAATAAATATCATAGTCTTATTTGCTACAACAAAGTTGGTGTTTCCAAACAGTAAACAATCATATTATAAATTTACCTTATATGTGCTTGTTTGTTTGTGGCATATGGACTACTTCAGTTCCACTAAAGTAGGTTATTTCTGGTACCAATGGCGAAAAAATGTCCAGGAGTGTTTGTAGCTTGGTTTCAAAGCCAATGAAGCTTTGAATTCACCAGGAGTAGCAGGAGTGGATCCAGGATTTTGAAAGGGGTAGTTTTTTTTCACTTACTAATCCAAACCACACTCATTGTGGGAAACCACACCCTTTTATGAACTCTAAGTTAAAAAAGGGGGGAGAGGGAATAAAGAAGGGGGAAAAAAAATTAACTTCTGGAGCTGTTTCAGCTTCTTAGCATAATCAAGTCACCTAAACTTACTAATCTACATTATTATTTTTGCTAGCACAAATAATGATATTGATTGGTAAATTATCCCAACAATTCCTGTTGTTTCCATCCCTAGGGTATTACTAATATTCTTATAGGATGTTGAATTATAAACAAATGTATTGTGAATCCATATCTCATGTCTTGCATAGAATGCTTCACTGACCCCAATTTTTAAAAATTATTATTAATATATTTTTATTATTATTATTTATTTAAAAAAAAATTTTAATATTGACCCTTGGAGAATTTCCTTTCTCAAGCTCCTGAACTATTTCCACCTTTTAGCTCT
This sequence comes from Lycopodina hypogea, assembly GCA_963969325.1. Classification (NCBI taxonomy): domain Eukaryota; kingdom Metazoa; phylum Porifera; class Demospongiae; order Poecilosclerida; family Cladorhizidae; genus Lycopodina; species Lycopodina hypogea. Next base: position 9,990,421 of record OZ017791.1, on the reverse strand, counting down.
TCCTATGGACAACTAGCAGAAGGTACAATTTTCTCCTTTTTATTATTATTCAAAACATCTTGATAAAACCATTATACTGGAGTAATCATTATACTGGAGTGGTATAGTTTACCACAGTATGAATGATTGCACAAACAATAAATGGGTAAATAGCAATTGAATCACCGATAATAATAGTTCATACATTTGAGCATCAACATTACCGCTGGCTAAAGACTAAAGACGGGTCTTTAAAAAATGAGTGATTAAATGAACAAAGTATGAACAAACAATAATGTAAAGGGTGAGAGTTAATCAAAGGGTTCAATAGGCAGTAGCACAACTTTCGTCACAGGTTGTAGATATGTAGCTGTGGAAGTTTTAACAGTAACAACATGTACTAGGCCATCATTTCCAGTGTGAGTTGTCAACACTCTAGCCAAGGGCCACTTTGCTGGAATCACATTGTCTTCCTGGAGAATTACGATGTCGCCAATCTGTAAATTCTTCCTGGGATAGTGCCATTTGGAAGCTCGTTTGAAGCTGTCCAAGTAATCAGCAGACTATCATAGCCAGAGGTGCCTAACAAATGCTTGGCGCAAATGCCATCAAGAGAGAATTGAGATGGAGTGATATGCAAGTGCTGAATCCGGTAGTGCTTCAAGAGGCCTCCCTATGATGAAGTGACCAGGCATCAAAACTTCTATTCCATCATCTGCAATAGGGAGAGAAACAAGAGGCTGACTGTTGAGACAAGCTTCAATTTGTGTTAGCACAGTTGTCAATTCCTTGAATGTTAGTTTAACATTGCCAACGACTTGGCGTAATTGGGACTTGAAACTCTTTACAGCTTCTTTCCACACCTACCAAAGTGTGGGGCATGTTCCGGAATGAATTTCTATTGTATATTCCGGACAGAGCAAAACATGGAGATTTCACCTCGAGCTTGCTGAGATTCAAGAAATTTGATGAGCTCTTTGATTTCACTAGTGGCATCAACAAAATTTGTGCCATGATTGCTTTACAGAAGTGTAGGCTTCCCCCTTCAGGAAATAAGACATCTCAGGCATGCAATAAATGCATCTGTGCTTAGATCTGATACAAGGGCATAGCTCGGACTGACAATGAAACGAACAATTCGATATAAGACTTGACAATGACTGGCTTTCATGTAGACCCTAACTTCAGCTGTAGTGGTCCAGCATAATACACACCTACTCCGATGAAAACTAGATCTGGTGTGACCCTTTCCAGAGGGAGCAATCCCATCATCTGACTGTGGCTCGGCAGCAACTCAACGACATATCACACAAGCTCGAGTAATGGACTGAACGACCTTGCATCCACCTGGTATGTGGAAGTGATGATTCAAAGAACATGTGAGAAGGGTGGGACTTGCATGAAGTAGTTGGAGATGTTCAGAACTGATAATCAGATGAGTGATAGGATGATTCCCATGCACAACAACAGGATACTGAGTGCTATAGGCTCAGTTTGGGTTCTACTCACGACCATCAACATGGATGAGATTGTCAGTATCAAGAAATGGGTGGAGAGGAATTAAGGGACTTTGTCGAGGGTCAACCCTCAACATGGCCAAGCAAGGCCCAGAACATTTATTAGTTAATTGTAAACATATATTTGAACAAGATAAACGACCAAGTTATGTGTCTGTACTTGTGCTGTTATTGAGTCTTAGGTATTATATTAGCTTATGGAACCCTATAGGTAGCTAATGTGTTTAAATTCTAGGTATGTATGTAAATCTGTATCATGTAATGCTAAGGTGTGGCCAGGGGTATAAGAGACCCTGAAAAGGCCACTGTCTGGAGTCTTTGCTAAATTGCTAATAAAGTTCTTCTTAATATATAACCTAAATTACTCTGGTATTTAAGAATCAAGGACCTTGTTAGCTGGGTATTGACTCTGGTGGCAGCAACCTACCATACCTGGGGATTAAGCAGTTCTAAAAACCCCACCAGACTTGACTTGTGCATTTTACGGCCCCTCATGAGATTAGTTATCTCCTGGGTGAAGTGCTGTTGTTGAACATTTGTCAGCCAGTAAGTCTCTGCTTTCTGCAATACCAGAACATTCAAGTGTGCTTTAAACTTTGTTTGCTGTTTGCTCGCCTTGGCATGACTATTTTCAACAAATCGCATGATCCAAGCAGTCACTCGTTTCAAGCGAGAGAAGCTGGAGAACCTACCAAAAGATATCAGAAACTCAATTGGCTCTACCAGTGTGACAAGAGAAACTTCTTTTCCTCTTAAAAAATACCTGCTGGTCTTAGAATCTGTGATTGATCTGGTCAGTCTGATGAGGAGAGTTTCAGCCAGTCAGGGCTTTCCCACCACAGGTAGTGATCAATCAGCTCAGATGGATACAGACCTTTGGAAGCACAATCCGCTGGGTTTTCCAAGGCACTCACATGACGCCAACGTTCAGGTCCAAGAAGATCCACTATGTTAGTGACTCTGTTGCCGACGTATGTCTTGAAGTGCTTTGAACTTCCCACAAGCCAGTGCAGCACAATAGTACTGTGGGTCCACGCGTAGGACCAGTTCAGAGGTAAGTTGAAAACAAGTCAGACATGATGTAGGAGCTGAGCAAGAAGTTGAGCACCACATAACTCAAGACGAGGTATGGTGAGTCTTTTGATAGGTGCAACTCTGGTCTTTGATGAAATGAGTACAACTTGTGTACTTCCATCAGTGCATTCCACTCTAAGATAAACAACAGCTGAGTATGCCTGCTCTGAAGCATCTGAAAAACCATGAAGTTCTGTAGAGGCTATAAACTTCTTCTTGTCATGGTAACAGCGAGACACATACTTCGTTGAGAGCAGACCAAATTCTGGCTGCCACTTCAGCCAAGACTCTCGTACAGATTCGGGTACTTGATCATCCCAGTTAACTTTTATTTCCCATAGCTGCTGGAAAAGAATTTTCATTTTGATGGTGTAGGGGGAAAACCAACTCAGCTCCAAGACAGTAGGGTTGCTACAGTTCCACTTATGCAGTGTAAAGCCACCACAAGAGAATAATTGCTGTAACTGATGCTGTAGAGAGATTGCTTCCTCAATAGAATCTGCATTAGTTAAACCATCATCTACATAGAAGGAATCACTGACAATCTTTGCAGCAGTAGGAAATTCGAGAGATAAAGTTGGAGGCATTCTGTTTAACAGCCATGTTGGCAGTATACGAAGATGCAGCGATTCCAAATGTGATTCATGTCATGCGATAGCCATGAAGTGGTGCAGATGTGTTTCTCTTTAAATTTTTTTGTAGAGATCCTTGTTTAATTCCCCCAGAAGGACCATCCTGTACATGCAACTGATGTCTGTGGGGTAAGGGCTATACAATGTAAACAAAAATGGAGCAATACATCCACTAGAGAAGAGTGCACTGTTGGGCCAACAAGTAAACTGTCATTGAGTGAGACACCAGTTAAGAAGAGATACGATGCATCGAAAACAATATGTACTTTAGTTGTACTACTGGAATCTCTGTACACAGCGTGCATGGGTAGATAGAAAACCTTTGAAGCTGGTTTCTCAAGCTTGTCTTCTGGCACCAATTCTGTATGCTTATTTTTGAAGTACTCCTCCATCACCATAGTGAATTCTTCATAGACTCCTCGGGACTGCAAGGATCTTACTAGAGACTTGTATCTTCTCACTGCTTGCGAGTGAGATTCTCCTAGAGGCTTAGACAGATGCTTCTTGGGCAGAGGAATGATAAAACACCTGTCACTCTCATTAGATTGGTGATGTTTGAAATGCTGCATGACAGATTATTCTTCAGGAGAAAGACTGGAGTGTTCAGTTGGTTGTTCTTCAACCTCCCAGAACTTTTGTAGCAGTCCATCACCAGTGTCAACAGCAGTGTGATGTGTAACAATTGACAAGTTAGAGACATAGGTAGTAGTCTCACCAGCAAGAATCCATCCAAAATCAGTTTCTAATACAGAGGGAGAGCCAGGCAACCCACACCACAGGCTCTGATGTACAACTTCAGATAAAACTTCCATGCCTAAGAGGAGATAAACCTTGCCTGATTGACCAAAGTCTGGATCTGCTAGTGTGAGATCTGCCAGGTGTTTCCATTCAGACCTGAACAGAATAGGCTGAGTCGGTAGCTCACAGGTTACTCTAGGCACAATGACAGCTCTCACGTTGATCTTTTTAGTGACTCCCTGCAGGAGAGAAATGACGAAATTAGTAAATGACTGATTGAAGAAGTCATAAGAAAGACCAGCAACCCCATAAATTCTGGCATCTCAATGGGATCACTTGAGACGTAGAGCCTGTACCAGATGTTCAGATACGAAGGAGACAGAGGATGCAGAATCCAAGAGAGCTCTAGCTTGAATGGAGGAGCCATCAGGTCCATGTGATAATTCACGGTAGGTAATAAGTAAAGCACCTGGAAGAGTATCAGGATTAGCATTGGCTGTCAAATTAACACCTTGAGTAGGAGCGTAAATTTTCATTTCTTGGTCAATATGCAGCAGGGTGTGGTGAAATTTCTGGGACTTATGACAATGATGAGTAGATCGACACTGCTTCACAAAATGTTCTGGATGGAGACAGTTGAGAGAGAGATCTTTAGGCTTTACAGAAGACATCCTCTGAGCTTGTGTGAGTGTTTTGAACTGTGGACAAGTGAACAGAGAATGCTTCTCTGTCATGCACAGATTACAACTAGGGTTTGAGGCATTAGAAGTATTAGCTGAGAATGAAGTGGTCTGCTTATTCACTCCCCTTTTCAAATGGTCATCAATACGAGATAAATTCTTCTAATGTTGTTGTTGGAGGCTTCAGAGGCATGTGCTCTCAGGTCCAAAAAATCAAGCAATTTTCCATAGTTGGGTAGTGAGGTATATCTTGACTGGACTTTTGCCATTTGAAATAGGTGCTGGCATCTAACCTCAGCTCCAATATGGAAGTGATAAATGGGCCAGATGGCTCACAATCTATAGCCTTGAGGGCTTGCAAGTGTTGCTGCATCATATCATGAAGATGACGAATTTCACGATCAGTTCCTTCTTTGAGAGCAGGAGCATCCAAAATCATTTGAACATGAGATTGGTGAATAAGTTGTGGCTGATTATACTGTGCTTTCATAGTCTCAATGGCCTCAGTGTAGAAATCGCTGGATGTAGACAATCCATTGATGATGCTATTGGCAGAACCATCCTAGAGAGAGCTGTGCAGGTAAGCCAGCTTTTCCACATCAGACAGAGTAGTATGATGGTGTATGGCAATTTTATATTGTTCCCAAAATGAAATTTAATTGATAAACTTTCCATCAAAAGTATGTGCATCCAGCTTGGGCAGTCTGACACCTTTATTGTCAGAGACTAAAGGAGTCACAAGTAGCTTCTTGATGATAAAATCATTTAAAAAAATTAATCTCTCCAATTCAGCCTGAGAAGTGTAGAAGTCATCAGAATCCTTTAAATTCATAGTGAAAATATTAGCTAACAGCTCCCTCAAATCAGTCCTATGGGCTTGTGTCTGCTCTTCATATTATCTAATGAGACAGCTATCTCATGTGGCACTTAGAGGTCTTACCGCATCATGAACAAGATTAACAATCTTTTCCAATTGTGACTGTTGATGAGAGATAGCTCTGAGCTTAGATCAGTTAGAAGAAGAACTGATTATGAGTTGCTTGATATGCATGTTTGCATCATCAATCACATCATCATGATTATCCAGGTCCCTCTGCTCATTAGCCAGGGCTCCTTTATCTCCTTCATCAATGAGATCAAGTAGCTGGTAATAAGAGTTCCTAAATTCTTTGTCAAGTGCACCAAGCCTTTTAGCCATGTCTTGTGCAAAGTCAATATGTCTTGTGCAAAGTCAATATGACTTGCCTTCTAAAACAATTAGCCAGTTGATAAGCCTGGTCACAGAGCTGAGCTGCGCACAGTGCCTCTTCTCTTGCAGACGTATCAGTAGTAACAACGAAAACAAATTGAAAGTAGTTAGACGATGAGTGGAGCGAATGTCTAAAAAAAATAGCTTGGAAATTACAACTAGGAGGAAGTCTGTATTACACAAAAATAAAATACAAAATGTTAGATATGAACACAAAAATTAACTACTGTATAACTATATTCATAGTGACAGTAATATACTATTGTTATTGATAAACTACAACTATAATTATACTGATTGGAATATTTTATTGGTATTGGAGAATAAAGAACTACTTCTAAAATGCTTTAATCCTATTAATTTAAAATATGTTGCTAACTCAGGTGATAACTATGGGGCTCATTTCTTGATTCGATTAAGGATTCTAAGTCAAGAGTTTGCAGATAAGAACACAGTCCAAGATTCCACAGTTAAAAGTTCATAGTTAGAGTCCACAGACAAAATTCCACTGTCAAGATTTTAAAGTTAGGGAGAAGTTAATTATCTCTTCTTGTCTCAAACAATTCCATCTGTCCTTTCATTGTCACTTGTATTCATTTTAATGAGAGCATGGTTTGGTCTGGTAAGTGACAAACAACTTGTGGCTCCTGAGGTAGTATCAAACTTTTATCGGGGACAGTATTGGCTGACAGAGGATTCCATACTTCCAATATATAGTGTACTAATGATACAAACAGGTTTGCACATTGCAATGGTTAAATGGGGAAAGTGGCAACCCAGTAGATGGATGTGAAAGGTTTCGTACTATTACTGACATGTAGAATATGTATAGACTGAGGACATTGGAACTATAGTATTGGTTAAGATTATTACAAATACACTTTATTACATTCATGAGATTGTTTATGTTCTTGCTCACTTTAAAGTAATTTTTAAAACAATTTTCTACTGTTTGCAATATAAATTAGTCTCAATAACAGTAACAATTGCATAATACAATTTAGGACTTTAGAACTATAGTAATGGCTAAGATTATTGCAAATAAACTATTACATATGTGCAATTATTTATGTTCTCATTCATTTTAAAGTAATTTTTAAACCACAATTTTCTACTCTTCACAATATAAATTAGTCTTAACATAGTAACAATTATATAGCACAATATATAACTTAAAAAAGAAATAATCAATTTTTTTTTTTGGTAATTGTGATGTTGACTTCATACTCCAGTTAAAACTGTAGCAATACAAACATACTAGATAATGTCATTTCCTCTAAGTGGATTTACCGGAGTTGTTAAAATTATAATTTACCAGTAGAGATGACTGGTAAATCCAACTATTTTCTTTATCATATCTTTTACTTAATCAGTGAAATTTTCAGCACATGAAAATTTTTTTATTCATATCCATTCTGCATTGATTTTATTAGATAAAATATCACATTTATAATGATAGCAAGTCATTTCCCTATATTCTTCACTCATAATTTATTTGAAACTTCAGTAATGTATTTTCCTCATAATCATTGATATTATCATAAAATTTATATTATTATTATTTTTTTTACTTAATATGTTTTATCTAAGAATTGATCTGAACTTTACATAGCTAAATCATTCCACTATTGCAGACACATACAGGCATTAGTTACAAGTGGAAACCTTTGTGACACTATTGCAATTTAGCAGTAACTCCATATTATCATTGCAGCTAGCTTAAAACATGGTCTCACCTCTGCAGGGTGTTGTGAGTTGTAAAACATAATCGGCAGTGACAGAAGACCCCACACTATAATATTAGCAAAACAAAGTAGCACAATTTCCATTCCAATTCAGAGATACTTTCTGTTCCTAAATTTCATGAATTTCCCAGTTGATGGAGTTGTTTCATCTTATTCAAGAGTTGGCTCTTCCAAAGCTGCTCTAGTGCCCACAGTTGATTTATCTTCTTGGATTGACATGTCTGTGGGAGCTATTTCCATCACATGTTCAAGTTTCTGAGAAATAAAAATTTAGAGTATATAAATGGTGGGAAGATAGGCCTTTTACTTTTATTGGGCAGCTCAGTTTACTTTTATTGGGCAACTATAAAGGAAGTTCCTGGGTCATGTGAATATTTGACATGTAAATTCTAAGTACAATTCGAATTAAAATGCAGGGTACAATGCAAAGTATGTATATTGGAATTATGTAAATCAATTATGCAAATAGGAATCATGTAAATAGAGCAAAATAAGATTAAAAATTTTTTTTTAAATAATAGGAGGATCCTAGATTGTAAATATAGATACCCTGCATGCGAATCAAGAAGCAATTTGATAAAGTTTTGAGTTGGTCTTGTTTCTTATATTCAACAATTAAAAAATATATATCTAAGGATCACTAATGCCATTTGAAACACACAAGTAGGTTCCCCATGAATACTGGGGGAGGGAACTGAATTGGTATACAGCACCAGATCATTTTGATCATATTTTGAAAAATGTAGCCTGCAAGACAGGTATTCAAGGGTGGATATTAGAGGGATATAGCCTTTCATTAGCTACATATAATTTTTGCCTGCATTTCAGATATGCTAAGTCTGAAGGGAAGTTCAGTACAAGATATTTACTAATGTATTAGTAGAAATCATGGCCAATTTTCTAGAAGAACAAAAATAATTATGGGAATAATTGGTATATTTGAGTACAACAAAATTCAGCCAGAATGATAAGCAATTTTTCTGGGCATAAGGGTGTCAAAGTTGCTTCAAGCTGCTGTAAATGCCAACAAATGTGGTGGTTATTATGGTGGTTATGGCTTACTTGTTAGTAATGATATTTTAGGTTTTATAGATCATTTTTTAACCTATTAATTCCTTCAATGACAACAAAAAGGTCATTAAAAATACATAGAAACATCCCTAATCCTACAGTGTAACTCAACCATTAATCTTATAATTTTTTTTTGGCATATAATCTATTGAATTATGATAATAATAATGGGCATACTGAGAACCGCTGTTGTGTCAATGAGAACCAAAACAGTGGATTTTAGAATTTGGATGACTCTCCTTTAAAACCATTAGAACTACACACCAGTTCACAAAAATTATAATTGTTGGGTTTACCTAATCAGCATTAACAAAAAAAAAAAAACCCCCCAGCAACTATCAAACCCACATATACATATTCATAAAAAATCAACTTAAACTCTAATTAAAGAAAGTTTGAAAAAATAGAAGTAATTAAAATTTTGTACTATTGTAAGAATTTTAATCTGATAACTTTAATCTAACCAGTATAAAAAGTTAATATTATTAAATCCATACCAAGCATATATAAATGCAAATTAAATATTTTATAAAAATCTGTTGCTGCTGTGGGATGTCTTTAAGGCAGTTGTTGAAGTCAACCAATGAGATCAGTGAGTCAACCTTAAATCTTGAAGCTTTTTGGTGTGCAGCTATTCAGTTGAATTTTTATGAAGGAAAAATGGGGAACAGTTGCTGTAGGTTATGTTGTCTGGTCAGGTTACAAATTTAGCTATGAAAAAAAGCTATGGATACATAACACTATCCATTTTCCATCAACCCCACCACTGTCTGTATTTTGGTGTAGAATTTGTTTATCAACAATTTTCTGGAAAGACCCTAATTTATCAGGAACACCCTTTACTTCTTAACTATCTTTGGAATATGTAGAAATGTATATAGCTACATACAGTGGGGATAGTGGAGAGTGTCAAGTCAGGATATTCTAACAGAAGAAACTTTCAATGGCTAAAGTACGGAATTAAATGATTGGTCAAACAAGAACTAGAACTTAAGGCAGATACTGAGCTTTGAAGTAAATAGAGCTGATGAATCCATGTGAACTACATTCAATCTAATGAATATCATTGTTGTTAGCATAAAATCATTTTTCTGCACCCTTGGTCTCACACAAAATCAGTAAAAATAAAAAAAAATTATATGGTGGAGTTTTCATAAAATCATTAGCATTCAAGAGCATTATAATATTTGGAATTACAATATGTTTATAGTTCAAAAATCTAAAATGAAAAATATATATGTATCTATCTTCTATCATCTACATATCTTTTTCTCTCTTTTATCTACCTATCTATTTATCTATCTACACAAACCCACACAAGAAAATATTAAGCTAACTAGACAAGGACTAATATATAACTACAGAAGGTCAAAGGCCAACTGAAAATCTATGCGTAGGGCTGGTTTTTTGTTGGTATCTATAGACTTTTAGTTACTTTTGTTATTCTGGGTGAGTCATAAAATCAAATAACCATAGATCACCTTACTATAATTCCCAATTCATTGTTTGTTTGTTTGTCCAGTTACTCCTCCCAGACGTTGAGCCTAAAGGGATAAAAATTTCAGGGTTTGATGAAAGTCACCGTGGGGTAGTTATAAGGAAGTTTGATGAATCAAACTTTAGGGTTTGATTGGGACCAGCCTGGGGTGGTGATAGGAAGTTTGGTGAAGATCAGAGTAAAACCCTGTCTGTGGGGCTATTTTTCCCCTTAAATTTCCTGGTTAGAGTGATTGCTCTATGCCTGAATAAACTACCCCAACCTATGTGCAAAACTGTGCTCAAACCACTTCATGACCTTTTTCTTTTGTTATTTTTTAGCCCTGTAGGCCTAAGCATCTGGGATGAGATAGCAAACAAAAGATCTAGAGGTATATTAATTCTTTTAGATGTCTATCCATAGGATGGGTGCTATGCTAAAATATCCTTCAGGAAGAGAGAGAGAGAGAGAGAGAGAGGGGGGGGGGGGCTCAATTTCATGCATGAGAACTTGCCACCGAGCTAAATTATGAATACTACAAATAACAATCATGTAAACACACTCTAAGTAGCGTCAGCGAAACAATGACCATATTCCCTTACCTTTCTTTTCCCATTTTCCTTCTTTTTCTTTTTTTTTTATTTTTTTTTTTTTTAGTTACATTTTAAATTTTAAAAAGGTACAGGACAATTAATTTAGTTGATAGTTGTTACACTTTTTAATCTGTTAAAAATCATATTTAACAAAATGGCATGAAATATAATATATTATGGTTACAGTTAAAAAAAAAAAAAAAAAAAAAAAATATATATATATATATATATATATATATATATATATATATATATATATTCTGAGGGAGGTCTAAAAAAAGAAGCGAATCTATATGCATACTACTGAACCCCTCAGCATTGTACTGATCAGAGAGGGTAATAATAAGTGACAACCTCATAGATAATCAATATTCAAAGTAAACATAACTTCAAAGTATCACAATAACATAATAGTTATTCATCCAACTGTTCAACTATATTATCATCCTGAGCCACAAGTTTAAATTGCAATCTCTATTGGCACATTATTTGTTTGTTGTTGTTTTTGGTTAGAACAACTGTAACTTCAGGATATTAATGAAGTTCACATTGGATATCTCTCCATTCCAACTTGTTAATCAGCAGTAAAGTTGACTGAAGGCCATTTTACTGTGAAACTCTTTCTAAAGCTTTGACACAGCATGGACATTGGCATTACTCAGCCAATCACTATTTTCAAGAACTTTTCTCCTAGATAATAGAAGGGATTTGATTCAATAACGCAATCTGTCTATACAATACTTGTTTGAGTTTTTCTGCCTTAATCTTTTGAGACCTCTTCATTTTCTCAGATTCTTCTGTAAACTTCTCATTCCTTTGCATCCCTTCCTTGGAACTCTCCTTTATTAGCCTCTTTCTTAACCCCTGCTTCCTCCTTGGACCTTTCACTCATTTGCCTCTCCTCCTCATCAAACATCCCACATTGTGGCCCTTTCTCATACCTATCATTCCTTTGCCCCTCCTCTTCAAACATCTTAGTCTTGCTTCCCCTCTTCCTCCTCCACAAATGTTCCACACTCATTTTAGCTCCCATCTTCACATTGTGATATGGCACTTCCATAACTATTGGCAGATTCATTTTAAATCACATGGTGAAAAAAAAGGGTCATTAAAATAAGCATTTAACTAGTGATATTGCACAACAAAGAATTGCATAATTTTACATCTGGCTTAATGAAATTCATTATTATGCACTGAATTGTTTTCTAGAGCACTAACGTGGTACACATGTGTTTCAGCTATAAAATATACATATATATCTTCTTCCCTTTCATTGGTGGAAAATGGTCTCTTTGCAGTCATCATCTCTATATTCAAGTGTAATTTTTCTGTATACATTCAATCATCCAATGTCGGCTTTAAAAAAAAAATCTTGCCTTGCTACATTAGCTTTGTTAGCTCATAGAGGCCTTTCCCTTTAAATCTCTTAACACAGTGTCAATCCTGAATGTTACCAATTGTGGTTGCCTTCTATCATAATATTCCAGGTGAGACATTTGATAACCTGGTTTTAGTGTATAAAATTAGTTTTTCTATATTTCTAGAACAATTTTTTTATGATGAATTTGAACATGATGAATGCCAGATATGAAGTATTGAACGATTTTGTAAAAATGTAAAAATTCAATATGTTCACCCAAAATCAGTATCTAGTAATGACATAGTCAACAATGAATTCAAAATATAAAATACAATTTTTTATTCTATGACTTAAATAACACAAGAATAATTTATAGCTTAATTATATCACTATACTATGAAGTGCATGCAGATGTGTGTTGAGTTCTCATTCTTATATGAATTTTCAATAACAATCATCATTATTTATCCTTTATTACTACTCTTATTGGGTTTTGACATCCTGCTTGACTCATGATGCAGTAGCAGAACTCTGTGCATTTCAGAGTGGATTGGTGCAACAGTGAGTGCTGTTCTGCATCCAGATTTGTAGTGACAGCTGACTAGGTCATTTACCTTATCTGGTACAGCTAACTGCCCAGGCGGAGTAAAAGTTAGTTTGCAGTAGGCGCCATTCATCTAGCACCCACACAGTAGTGGGTTTAAAATAGTGGTTAGTGCATGCCTGCAGCCTTCCACAATTCTCTTTGCAAATGAGCATGTTGGCATTGAAGTCTGAAGGCAGCATAGTAGTTGGCAGGCTGCTCTACTTTGTCGTTACACACACATGCTGTTTAATCACACTCCTTGTTCTTTACCTTACTACAAATATACAAAATGAGTCTATAATTTAACACACCACACAATAATGATAAGGAAGGATATAGTACATAAATCATATGTGGGAGATGGACCTGAACTAAAAAATATATATATATATATATATATATCAGAAATAGAAGCAATACACACTTGTGCTCCTGATTTTATTAAATTTCTGTTATGTATTCTGTTTGGATTACATATTGTCTGTGTACACTACCTCATTTACTCCCAAAAATTGAGAATGCTTCATATGAAGAAAATTAAATTTTAAATTTATCCCAGTGTAGTTGATATTTTAGAATGACAGGTGCTGCTCATATTTAATTCTTAGATTAATAATTTATATGAATTGTAAGAAAGGGTTTGAACATTGAATTATTTATCACTATCTAGTATTTTTGCATTGGCATTCTATTTCTGAAAAATGTAAATGGAGAAGCTGGGAGAATTGAATGTTCAGTGCTATCATTGTAGAAGAAAATCTAAGATGTCTGTGCACTTTTGAGTTAAAGTAAATTCTACACTCTTCCTCTCTTAACTCTCAGATAGATGACACTAGAAAGAACTGCAGTAGAAGATATGTTTTTCTTTAGGCAAGTTTCAGAGTGCATAACAGGAATACTCTAACTCCCATTTTCAGACTTGATCCAGCTGGTGGAATCTGAATGAAGGAAAACTGCAATGGTAGAAGCCAAGCACCTAACTTTACTCAGCAAAGATGAGTGGACCATAGCCAACAATGACCAGCAGTTATAAGGTGTCCATTAACATAATTTAGATGGATCAGAACATTTTCTCCAAGTTTGTTCTTGCCTTGATGGCATGTGCATGAGGATGAGTTTTTAAAAATTTGGTTGGAGCTGTTAGCACCTCGAAGTTAGGGCGTGGGCTTTTCTTAATTTCCAAGAGTGCCTAATGTCCTGTCTGGAAAAAAAATCTAAAATGTATAAGCATTGTGCATGGTCACTAATGGGTCCAATATATAACAAACAACTGCACACATTGAAGAAGCTCACAGAATATCTTGATCAAAAAATCAAGGAAAGTAACATAAAAAAAAAATTGTGGGTTGAATAACTAATTAAACCTTATTCATCATGATGTAGTTTATATGAGCAGAAAGGGGGAGATGACTGATCACTCCATTGTGTGTAATGCAAGATATGGTCTCTATTAAATTTCTTATATCCACACAGTGAGTTAGTGACTTCATCCAAAACAGCTGAAGAATTTCATTGCTGGAGAGCATATATTCACCATTAGAAGAGTTTTTACGAAGCAGGTACATAGGGTTTGCTCAATATGAACATCATTATCACATATGTTTAATACAAATTACTTCTATATTTCTAGTGGCTATCTTGGCTTGCATTTGCACAAAAAAAGCTTAGATTTAGCATCTGATACTTATCAGATTTGATTTCAGCAGGTTCAAAATATCCAAAGGAAGTTAGTAAAAAAATCTTTATAGTAAAAGGCAAAGTTGTTCTGTGAATTGTAAATTCTAGCTTGGACTGTAAGTCTTGTTCTGTTGCTTCTGTGCATTAGTAACACACACATCGGTATCCTTGAATACTTTCCCCTTGATGCAATAAATGTCTCTATGAGTTCACTAAGGTTAACCATCCCTTCTTCCTTACACAATGAAAAGCGTTCATAGTCAATTAAGAGCCTCATGTGCTGTTGGAAAAACATCATGTACAAGAGAGGTTGGTGAATGCATGGTAAGAAGCTCAACAGACCATCAATATTGTCAATCTTCTCATCAAATGGCTATGGTCATCACAGCATACCTTAGCAAAACACTAAGAGAAGGTTTGGTTAAAATGTTCCATTAGTTTATGCGCCTACAATTAAAATATATCAAAATCCCTCCATCTAAAGATCAAGGAAATATAATAAACTACTTCAGTTGGAATGGAAACAAAAAAAAACCCAAAAGGAAATCAGAATGGGTACTACTAATAAAGAACTGCTAAACCCATAATCAATAATCATATCAGATCATAATGAAATATACAACACCTACTACTAAATAAAAACACTTCATTTATAAATCTTGGTTTGCTTGTCGATGATAAGCAATGCTAATCAATCCTTCAGTATATTTCCAGATAGAGTACAGCTCTGTTGATGAGTCATTCACGAACTCCCTTTCTTAGTCTCTGATTACTATATCTGGACAACCCAATTGGTATATTATCTGTGGTGGATACAATCTTACCATAATTCATAATTTGTCTGTCTGTCTGTCTGTCTGTCTGTCTGTCTGTCTGTCTGTCTGTCTGTCTGTCTGTCTGTCTGTCTGTCTGTCTGTCTGTCTGTCTGTCTGTCTGTCTGTCTGTCTGTCTGTCTGTCTGTCTGTCTGTCTGTCTGTCTGTCTGTCTGTCTGTCTGTCTGTCTGTCTGTCTGTCTGTCTGTCTGTCCATCCATCTGTCTATCTGTCCATCCATCTGTCTGTCTGTCTAAAAAAATCTGGAATATGGTTATATAGTAACGAGAAAAAGTCAAAAATGGTATTTTTGCCAGAAAAAAATTGTGGCTACAGATCTAAAACTTAGTATGAGTATACAACTTCACTCTGGGAGTAATATGGGCTGGGTTCCACTTGGCCACACCTCTTCTTTTCTGTGTGTAAGGCTATTAATGCCAAAAATGGTATTTCAGCAAAAACACTTGAACCTATGGAGTTAGACCAATGAACCCTTATATATTTAGAATTAATATAATCTGAGGAATGTTTTAAGTACATTTATATGACTACACCCACTCCCCTTCATGTCAGGCCCAAAAGAGGCCAAAAAATTGTACTTTGGCCAAACCAACCCTTGGAGCGATACACTTGATATATGGTATGTATACACAACTTTACTTTGGAAGTAACATGGATGGGATTCCTCCTGGCTACATCTTTACCCATTGGTGTGTAAAAAAAAACAACTTCTGATAATGCTTGGATCAAAGGAGTTCGATCAACAAACACTCTTCAATACATATTTTGGCTTGTAAATGTTTGTGTCTAGCATCAAGTCTGAACACTTGGACTAAAAAGGCCAAAATTTGGTATATACTCTCCTAGAACCCAGGTGAGCATTATTAAACACATAGGCATGATAATGGGTGGATTTAGTCATAGCCACACCCATAAGACATCATTATGCCTGCCAATACTCATTTATGGACTGATTATGCTAAAATTAGGTGTACCGAGTCTAAGTAATCGGATGAGCATCATTAACTACATTTGGGTGTGGCAATGTGTGTTTTTTGGTATTAGCCACACATGCTGGAATTTTTTTTGGCTACCCAGCGAGTGGATTCTATAATATTTCATGTTGATATTGGCTGGGCAATGCCTGGTATATGTTGCTAATATATATATATATATATATATACATACTTTTTCATACTAATTCTTGTCTGATTTATCTTTGCAAAACTACTTTGACTATGTTACATTTAAACTCTCCACTCATGTCTATATATTTGCAACTGACATGTTAAATGAACACACAAGACATCAATTATCATACTTTCTTTTTAAATTAAAAAAAATTTATAGCAGGCAATCATTTCAGGAGGCCACGAATGCTTACTAGGTGTAGCTCTGGTAGGCTATAGTAATACTACATAAATGTAAAGACATTTGTATGTAACTTGATTTTCCATTTTAATTCAGCTATACTATGCCTGGTGGGACTGAATTGATGACCACACCGGCCCTAAATCTCAATATTTGATGAGGCAATGCAGTTATGAGCTTTTAGGTGCACACACACAACAGCTTCGATAACCACACTTCAAATATGAGTCCAGCTTTTGTGATTAATGGTGAAGATCATTAATACAATTTTTATATTTGGTTTATTATTGTAGAAAAATCTAAGGCCAGCCTTTGTCATATTATATAACATACATACATACATGCACATATGCATACATGCATACATACTTATATACATACATACACACAAAAAACAAAAACATATACACATACACACACATACATACATATATATAGGTACATGCTAAAAAACCTCACAAATAGATGTGCAATTTGTGGGTTCTGTGTGTGTGTGTGTGTTCGTGTGTGTGAGTGTGTCTGTGTGTGCATGTGCGTGCTGTGTGTGTGTGCATGCATGCATGTGTGTGCACATATATTTACATATTACAAAATATTATAGCTAAGTGTGTTGTCGTGCAAGCACACTGTTCACTAGCCCAATTGGAAGCAACCCTTACCTCTTTGCATCAGGCTGACCAGTCCATATCCATCTCGGTGTTCTTAGCAATCAAGGAGTAGAATCCTTCACTCTCACCAGAACTTGAGGTTTTATGGGGCACATAGGTCTCCCCTCTCCTGCAGCCACTGTGGCCACAGCATGGTTGTGGGAGTGTCACTTTCGATGATCAACATGGTTCAAAGATTCATAGTTGATTATGGTCTTCACAGAATTAGAATCATCAAAAGATTCCAAGCTATCAATAGTTACCAAAGACCTTTGATAAATTATCAATTTCTCTGTGGTCCAAACACTGCCAGTAAAATCAGATTTGAGCCGCTGCACTGAAATAGCCAGGTCATTTATATTTTGGCTGTATGTAATGTTGCCACAAACATTTTTTTTCAGTTGCACTTCATACATAGCTTCATTGAAAAGTATGGAGCTTGATCACTTGAGAAAGGACATAAAGATATTGCCAATATTCTCTGCAATGGACCGAGATTGTCTCAGTTATGGACAATTCCCTGTAATAAAAAAGGAAGAAAAGAAAAACAATTTTATTGACAGGCATGGCATTCCATATTGCAGCATTATAAATTATTGTTAAATAGTTGGATAGAAAAAAAGTGTGATAAATTATGAAATTTTATAAGAAAAATGAAATATGATACTACACTGAAGTTCAAATGATTGTCAATGTGCAACAGTAATTAATGGATTATACTTATTAGCTTGACCCCTACCCTCCTCTGTCCCCCCCCCCCCCCAAAAAAAAAAACAAAAAAAAAACCAAAAAAAACAAAACAAAACAAAAACCAAACACAACTACAACAACAAAAAAACAACAACAAAAAAACAACAACAAAAAACAATTCAACTAAAATGATTTGGTGGTAAAAAGGAAATACAGTGAGTGTGAGGGCTCCATATAGAAGAGAGAGAGTGAGAAACATCAGTCCATTACATTCACCCCTTGGACTCAAGCAGCATGACACCAGCTAGGCACTGTCTGTAACTCAGAAATGGTCATGTCTTGACCACTCCCATACTGTTCTGCATGCCTCTCTATGCACATACACCTACTGCATATAGCAATCACATACATTATCTGTATATGGAAGCATGTTAATTTCATCCACAAAAAGAAGTTATAAGATGTGCCTAATGAATCCTGTCTCATCTCATCTGAGCATCACCACCATGCGATATATTCACAAAGATATAAGCTGAACCAGTGGCTTGATATGTAATCTACAACAGTGAGGAAGCTATGGTATAAACACATCTCACCAGGTGTTACGAATATCAGTATTCTCTTCCCCTTTCCAATCATCACTTTGTCATATTTAATAGCAATATATCTGGAGGAACACACTGAAGTTTAACAGTAGCAATGCCCATGGTGATAATAGGTCTATCTCATTCTGTCAATAAGCCTTATCATGTCACATATACCTCCTGCCATTCGAGCAGGTCTTCCCAGAATGGTATCAATTAGATGACAATTATGTCAATAGGCAGCAAATCAAATCATCATGTGGGAAATGCAGCTGATAATAGCTTGAGAGGTCAAGATGTTCATATACACTTACACAAGACAGATGTTCAATACTCTTCAGACTCTAATTGATATGAGTTGGAACAACAACCCATTAAAGCCTCTTTTATTGTGCATTATAAAACCAACCTACATTAAAAGATAATAAAAGGAATTTCTTTCATTGCAACATACAGTTCCTTCATTGAAGCTGCATTCTAAGAGGGTGTAATATAATGAATACATCCTACAACATCATTCTTTTAGCCATCATGCTTATACCTAGCCTACAATGATTTCCATTGTTACCATGGTTAAAATAGAAAATGACGAAGATTTTTGGAATTTTGTAAAGTTAACAAGACAAACCCCAAGCATTTCTTCAGCTGCAATGTGAATTTACACAAACAATTTGGTCTTGTGAAGAAATAATTTTTTGGGGTTAGTATAGTCGGGGGGGGGGGTAACATTCACTAGCATATATACCAGATATTGGCCCGGACATGATGACATGCCTACAGGAATAGGTGTGACCAAGTGTGACCAATCCAATACCCCTACAATATAAAGTTTTATCTCCACATCAGTACATTTCTAGGTACATGAATAAGACGAGCTAGACATTACAATATAGAAGGTGCGACCAGGTTGATCAAGCCAAATACTGCACATACATACCACTGCAATGAAAGTCAAACCTGAAGAGGCATGTTGACTCAGCAATGTGAGGAAGCCTATATGCACTTCACTGACTGAGGTCGAAGAACATATTGAAATTTCTGAGTTCCACCGGAAAGTGTTGTAAAGTTGGTAAAGGTTGAATGGCATACTGCCATTAAAATGGCATCCATCTTTCCCAAACTTTCAAGTTTCTTTGAACATTACAAAGTGTAATGCAATGGTAGAGACTAGCGTAAGTCCAATGACAGGATAAAATATCATTTTCAGCATTTTTAGCCTGACATACAAACAAAAAGAGGTGTTGCTAACACGAACCTTAATGCATTCCAAAACAATTCTTAGTGTAAGATTTGTCTACCATTAATAGCCATTCATTTGGTACAGTGGTTTGGCAAGAAAAGGGATACATGCATGAATATACATAGAAAAACTGCTTTTACACTAACATGCCTAGAGATAGAGGTGTGGCCAGGTGGGGCGCAGTCCTGCTTATTCCTAAAGTCAATTTGTGAATGCATGCCAAGTTTCAGGTCTGTGCGTCAAAGGGTGTCTGGCCATAAATACCACTTCGGCATATTCTGGCCTGACACAATTACAAGAAGAGGTGTGGCTGAATTAGAGATATCAAATTATTCCACCGGCCATACTGATTCCAAATATAAATGGAATATTGGGTCTAATGTGCGAATTGTAGGTGCCTGAAAGAGGGAATACAACTTAAAAAGTAGTTGACTTGCTTTTTGGTTCACCTTTGCTTCCTCCCATAATTAATAAAAGGTTTGTGTATGATGAGTGAGGGGGAGGTGCGTGAAAAGATAGTGCTTCATGTAGAGATCAGTGATCTACTCCCTGAGGAAAGCCTTGATTCCAGAAACCTATAAAGAATAATTAGTAATCTAGAAGCAAATTTCTACTTATTTGTGGTAACATGCGTGTTTCTGACTATGTCGGGAAGGATATAAATTTGCTGACTTATACCCAAGAGGTTGATAAATTTAATTATTAAGACTAAAATCAAAAATTATTATAAATAGCCCATTATATTAGGGTGCCATATGTACTATGTTCACTATAATATCATCACAAGTATTTAAAATGGGATTACTGCCATACTGAGAGAGAGACGACATAGCTTTCATGAGGTGGGAGTTGGGAACTAGGTTACTACACTGGACAGTACTCCTTGCCATATAAATCTCTGGGTGGGGGGGGGGGGGGGGGGGGGGGGGGGTAGGTGGGTGAGTATATGCCCTACAGAAATTGTTTTGAAAATATGGATATGCTCCTCTGCCATATAATAAGGCCATTAATCATTGATGAAGACAAGCCCCATTATATGTATTCACATGTAACTAAATAAAAATCCCTCCACCCCCCACACACGGTAAACTTTGAAATATGTAAGCCATTTCTCATCTTGGTTGTCTGAATTTCATGCACCACAAAATCCTATTGCAATCATGACCAAATTAAATTCCTAATAATTCCTTAGAGACAGGAAGGAGCAATAACACACCTGTTTCCATGATTCATAATAACAGCTTAGAAACATCTAGTAACACATCTCCTAATGTTACTCCTTACCCCTATCTCCACACCCCACTCTTACCGCCTCCCAACCCCCACCCCCCCCCACCAATGTTCCTGTCACCCACTTTAATGGGATTAAAAAGAGAATGACTGACCCCCATGGGATTGACTCTTTACATAACATTCAGCAACTTTCTATTCGGAGCTTCAACTCCACTAAGTGAAAAAAAATACATGCTCTTTTCCATTACCATTAGTGGGGGAGAGCGAGAAAGAAAAAATTACCATAAGACAAGATATTGAAACAAAGAAAGTATTGTGTGAGTTTTAAGTACACAACGAGTATTGTGATTTAAAAAAAAAAAATTAAAATAAATAAATAAATAAAACCCCGACGACATAAAAAGGAAGAAAAAAAAAAGAATAAAGAGCTTTGCCTTGCTCCCTAATTGGTTTACACAGTGGTCTAATAAATCACTCACCAGCACTCATGCTTGAACTATTCAAGATGTCCCCATTGACAGAGCGAACATCACTAGACTCACGGTCCACCCTAAGCAGTGTACTTCCCCTGCGGTCTTCATTAGCTAGAGATTGGTGGCGGTTATCCTGGTAGAGGTTGATGGCCTTTTTTAGTCCACAAGTGGTTTATCGCTATCTAATAATTATACTTGTGATGATATCTGATGGGCTTTTACCTCTGTAGGCTCCAGAAAGATGCTCTGATGAAGAAGAAGGGTTCATATAACAACTACTGCCATTACTGCTAGGAACACCAGAAGTGGTGGAGGGTGTTGTAGACGCAGCATTCGAGTCATTCCCTCTAGTGGCTTCAGTTTTCCCATGGTCAGTGTCGGCTGTTTTGGTTACTACTCTTGTCTCAGTGTTAGACACTGCATTGCCTATAGATGGAGTTGTCGAAAGATCAGCTTTGCTGTCAACCGATATAATAATTCTGATAGGTGTTGAATATGAACTATATCCCACGTTCATCAATACTGGTTTCTTCTTGTTATTACCTTTATGTTGCACAGAGATCACCAATTTTGAGTGTGAGCTCTTCACGCTAAAATCACTGCCTCTTAAAGAGCCTGTTTCCCTGTGTGCGTCACAGCCCTGCGTCTCGAGGACATGAATGCTGTTCTTGTTACAGCACCTACAGGGAGGTTGCCAACTTGAAAAGTTCCAGCCACTTTTTATGGTTGGATATCATGCCCGAATGGAATGAAAGGAAGAAGTCATTGGTTTGACGGAAGAGAGGTAATAGCGCTCCTCCGCTTCGGAGCAGCTTGATTTTTTCTTACTCCAGAGCAGTAGCTCACACTTTATTTTGTCCATCACAACATGGGTACCAAGTGAGAGAACACGGAGGACTCACCTGGTCCATACCGCAGAGAACACGATGCCATTGGTGGATCCAACTGGGAGTATGCAACACCGGCAATGGGCCGCAGTTACTGACTCTGCATTTGTGACTGCTGCCACATTTGCAGCGATGGGTAAGCACTTGGTTCGAAGGAATATAGAAAATGGTGGTGAGGGAGATGATCAAATGACTTTGGGTGATTAGCATCTGCAGTGGTTGAATCCATGAAGCCGTGTGTAAGTGAGTGATGTGGTGAAATGTCCTGCGTAGATCCCATGTAAGAGCTTGCCCTTAGAAGAAGCATGTCGGTCCCAGGTGCATGGGACTGTGCAGACCCGCCCATCAATCCTTCAGCAGGGGCAAGCCAAATGGATGGGGAATCTGAGTAAGACTTGCGCTTCTTCCTTGTAATGGGATGACAATTACAACATGACTCCAGTTGCTGCAGTGGCTTGCATGGAAGGACACAGGTGACCACGTTGGTAACCAGTACTCTCTACGACTCCATCACGCATGATTCCTGGTCACACTAGCAAAAGCCCTTATCCAGATCTTGTCTGTGGAGGAACCATCACCTGTTGATGCTAATTTTGGGAGGCAGTGACTGCTGAGGGAGGTCCCCAGGAGTAGACCATGGTGTACGGGTTGCTATGACCAGCCATGGGTTCTGGCCCGGTGGAGGGTGGTACTATATCCCATGCAGAGAATGCCCATATGTACCTGGGTGATGCCACTCATGATGTTACTGAAGTAGGGGGAATGCCTGCACAAGACTCCTTCCCTCCCGTCCTTCTGCTGGCATAGCAAGGCAGTCCTTTGGATAAAGAGCGAGGGAGCTGGGTGACGTTCAGAATAGGTGTGCGTGTTGGAACTGAAACCTTTTCCGTCGTGCACGTGCAAGGTGGATGAATCACTGGTAATGTCCATGTAAGAGCAATCGGCCAGGTTGGGTGAAACGATGCTCTCCGAAGTGGGGGCACTGTACAAAGCTGAACACTTGGGCTCTCTATACTGAGGCAGACACTGCTGCTGCTGCTGCTGACACGAGCTATCCTTCCTGCCATTCCTTGTGGCTGGACATGTTAATCGTCGGAACCTGTAAGGGCGCGGCCTGGGGCTTACTGTGAGCGATGGTGTGATTGTTGTCCATACCAAGGTCAGGACGAGGCTAATCTTGTGGTTAGCTCAGAAGATCTTCAAGAGAATGAAAATCTGCAGACTTATAGCAACCCCTCTTATCTCAAGTCCTTCATCGTCGGCAGTGTCTCCATCTTCCATATTTTCTGGTAGGCCACCTTCTACCTCCTCTTAATCCTTTGTTACATCCTGTGTAATGTCTTTATTCAGGTGAGAAGGTTTAGAGGCGGTTGAGTTTTCTGTGTCATTTGCAGCATCGTCCTGAGGGGGACTCACATTCATTATTCTCTGAGAAGCTCTTGTTGTACTTGCGTGGGACAAACCGGACAACTTTGCTGGCACAGGATGAGAAGATGGCGTCCTTGTTTTTTCTTCCTTGTCTTCTTCTTTGTCATCTTTATCTGAATTGGAAATAGAAGGAGTAGGATGACTAGGGAGGGGAGGACAGATCAGATAGGGTTGTGCACGTTTCTCAACCAACAGCTCGATCGCAAGAAAGGAGATGGAGTTTGGGTCTTCACACACGGAGAATCCTTCTGGATGCTCATCTTTCTCTTCTTGGTTGTTGTTGATTGGTTCTCTGTATTCAAGTTCGCTCTACCAGTCCTCCTCCCTTTTTGGTCTATTTTCGTTCCTCTTCTTCTCCATATTCATCTTTACCCTTGCAAGGTGCAGCTGTAGCTGCACCCATCTTTCCGGTCTTTGTATTCTGAGTAACAGCCTATTGCTCTTCCTCTGCCTCTGCAATGTAGCCAGGCGGATGGCGATGGAACCCAGGGCCATTGCTGTGAAACTGAATAACGCTTTCGTGAGGTCCGGTAACAACAGCATCTGCTGCATCATTAGCCCACTGAATTGAGATTAAGTTCATGGGCTTTTGGTCGACACCAGATTCGCACTGTCTTGTCGCAGGCCATTGAGGATCTGGAATAAAATTGGGTGGGATGGGGAGGGAGGGAGGGAGAGTGGTGGTGATATAATATGATGAGGTCAAACATTGACGGAAAATAATTTTCATAATACAATTACACAGCTTCAAATTTGCGAAATGAAGTATGTCCAGAACAAAAGGACAGAGGGCACTCAAGATAATGATGATTCAAATCTCACTCAAGAATTAGCAAAATTAAAGCAACTTAAGTTTGACTTCAGTTCTAAAACTGTGGAAATAAATATCAAGTATATATATATGTATATACTTACGATCAAAACGTTGGTTGAGAAACCAGCACAACCCTACTCCAGTCTCTCCTCCCCTCCTTCATCATCCAACCCCTTCTACTTTTGATCATACAAAACCGCAAAAAAGATGAGGAGGAAGAGAAACCAAAGATACCTTCTCCTTCACCTGTGCCAGCACAGTTATCTAGTTTGTCCCATGCAAGTGCAAAAGAGAGCTTCTCGAAGACTGATGAATGTGAGGCCCTCTTAGGACAATGCTGTGAATGACCCGAAAGAGTTGACCGAATCTAAACCTTCTCCACTGAATGATGACTGCACTCTGGATGTTGCAAATGATAAGGAGGAAGAGGGTGGCCATCCAGAAAAAATGGAAGATGGTGACACTGTTGACGATGAAGAGGTTAAGGTGAGAGGGGTTGCTATAATTCTCCAGATTTTCATTTTCTTGAAGATTTTCCAAGCCAACAATCAGAGGAGCCTCGTCCTGACATTGACGAGGACAACAATTACACTATCTGTCACAGTACATCTTAGGCTGCCCCCTCCAAGTTTCCGATGACTAACATGTACAGCCCTAATTAATGGCAGGAAGGACAGCTCAGGAGTCAGCAGCAACAACCGAAGCATAGTCGAAGCATAGTCGGCCTCAGTACATGGAGCTGCAGTTTACTGCTTTGTACAGTGCCCTGACTCGGAGATCATCATTTCATCCAACCAGCTATGATGACAGATAGAAACTGCCCTTTATAAACTTGAATGAATGGTGTGCACTTATTTGAAAGAACTATTTCAATCTACAAGATTTGTTAGTTTATTTCCTGAACTAATTATCTAAGCATTCCAGTTGGCATGGCCAGTTATTTTTTAGCACATGCATGGCAAAGCCAGTGCATTTGGAAAGACTGGTACAGCTTATAAATTTGATGACTACTCTTCACATAAATATAATTAAAAAGAACTAAATATTATTATCATACTTCTAAAACTAAGTTGAGAACATACAAAAAAATTTTTTTTTTTTTTTTTTTTTTTTTTTTTTTTTTTTTTTTTTTTTTTTTTTTAACCAGATAACTAACCAGATGATAAATTTATAAGAATTTAAAAAAATAACCAGGGAAATAATATCCACTTCAAATATATGAATTAATTCTAGCACTTTTGCACTCTAGCACTTTTGTTGCTTAGATACAGCTTACCCAGTTCTTATAAGCTAGTACACTATACACTCCTACAATTTTGAAGCAAGAGAACCAGTCAAGAAGGTTATCAAAAACAAGGAACAGATATCTAACTCTAAGTTAGTAGTGTGGTTAGTAAATATTGATAAGACTTTTCCTGGCTGACTAAAGGGGCAGCAGTATTAGAGCTGGGTTTGGAGCAGCTGTATTGCACAACCCAAAGGAAAGGTCATGTTGTGTTGCTACTTTTGTTGAATTGGGAGGGTGGCATGGAATTTGTTTGGGGTGGAAATTAAATTTTAAGAAAAAAAAATTATTTCAGTTTTTCTTATCAAAATACATGTTTGCAGGTTTTCAAGAGTGAATAGGTGGTTATGTATTGGTGGCACAAACACCAAGTCTATGCCTTAACAATAATGATTAGAGAATACAAAAAAACTAAGGCACAAATAATAGGAAGGATCTTGATTTTAGGAATTATTCAGCACCTAGAAAAGGAGGGTGGGGAAGGGGTGTGGAGAAAGTGGGGTATTGATTTGATGTACCAGTATCAATTTAACAACTCTTTGTGACTGCTTCAACTGGTGCTATCCCACCTCATCTCCACAAATCTTCAATAGATCAGCTGATTCAAATACATGAAATACATTGCATCTTTGAAATTCTTAATATAACCAAACAGTTAATAGTTTGTCTTCTGCTTTGTTCAGTTAATCCTTTGTTTCTTTAAGTGTCTTTCTCTTCAGGACAAGTACTTTCACAAGAATCTATAAAAAAACAAAAAAATTTTTTTACATACATATACATACATATATACTTGTTCATACTAATTCTTGTCTTATTCGGTCTTTGCTAAACTATTCTGACTATGCCACATTTGAACTCTCCATTCATGTTTCATGCACTTGCAATGCACACATTAATTCGTACACAAGACATCACTTACCATACCTTATTTCTTTTTTTTTTTTTTTTTTAGAAATTAAAAATTATAGCAGGTAACCATAGCCAGAGTCCAAGAATGTTTGCTAGGTTTAGCTCTTGTAGGCTGTAGTAATATTACAGAAAAGTAAAGGAATTTGTATGTAACTTGATCTTCCCAGTTATACTATGCTACAAATGAGTAGACCCCTAATATACTGTGGGTATGTATATTTTTCAACAAATTATCTTTGCAATATGAATCCAGTGCCATGATTATTTTTATTTTTCTCTTTATACCATTTGTGAGGCTTTCAGAGCAGATGGGTAACAAACAGACAATCTAAAGATTAGCAGTTGAAAGTGTAGACAAGAAATAAATTTCTGCTGCTGCTTCTAGGCAAGTAAGAAAACAAAAAATAAAAAGGGAAAAAGAGACAGGGTGGTTAGAAAGGTTAAAAAAATGACCCTGGTGGGACTGGATCAACGACCACACTGGCATTAAAGCTCAATTTTTGGTGAGGTAATGCAGTTCCGAGCTTTTAGGCACACACACAACAGCTTGGATAATCACACTTCAAATATGAGTCCAACTTGGTGATTAGTGGTGAAGATAATTGGTAAAATTTTCATATTCACATTACTGCTGTAAGAAAATCTAGGGACAGCCTTTGTTATACTATATGACATATATACATATATGCATACATGCAGGCATACATGCATACAAGCATACATACATACATGTATACATACATACATGCATACATGCATACATGCATACGCGCATACATGCATACATGCATACGCGCATACATGCATACATACATACATACATACATACATACATACATACATACATACATACATACATACATACATACATACATACATACATACATACATACATACATACATACATACATACACACATACACACACACATACACACACACATATACATACTTCGCAGAAGTAGAATCATCTGAAGATTACAAGCTATATATATTAACCAAAGATGTTGGATAATTTTTCAATCTCTTTGTGGTCCAAACACTGCTAGTAAAATCAGATTTCAGCGGCTGCACTAAAATTTCCAGGTCACTAACATTTTAGTAGTATGTAGTGTTGCCACGAACATCTGCTGCCAACTGCAATTCATACATGACTCCATTGAAGAGCATGGAGCTTGTTCACTTGAGAAAGGACATGAAGACATTGCCAATGTTCTCTGCAATGGACCGAGATCGTTTCAGTTATGGACTATTCCTTGCAATAATAAAAGGAAGAAAAGGAACAAACATTTTATTGACAGGCATGGCATTCCATATCGCTTCATCATAAATTATTGTTAAATAATTGGATAGAGATTAAGTGAGAGAAATTATGTAATTTTATAAGAAAAATAAAATAGGATACTTCACAGGAGTTCAAATGATTGTCAATGTGCAACATTAATTATTGGATTACCCTTGTTTGCATGACCCCTCCCCTCCCCTGTCCACTCCCCAAAAAAGAAAACACAACAACTAAACCCAAAAAACCAAAAAAAACCCCCAAAAAAGAAAACGATTTGACCGAAAACGTTTGGAGGTAAAAAGGGAATACAATGAGTGGAAGGGCTCCATATAGAAGAGAGAGGGTGAGAAACATCAGGCCATTACACTCACCCTCTTGACTCGAGCAGCATGAGACCAGCTGGACACTGCCTGTAACCCAGAAATGGTCATATCTTAACCATTCCCTCACTATTTTGTATGCTTCTCTATGCACCTACTTACACCTACTGCATATAGCAATCACATACACTACCTGTATATGGAAGCATGTTAATTTCATCCACAAAATGAAGTTATGCGATGTGCCTAGTGAATCCTGTCTCATCTCATCTGTGAATCACCACCAGGAGATGTATTCACAAAGAGATAAGCTGAACCAGTGACTTGATATCTATTCCACAACAGTGAGGAAGCTATTGTCCTTTCTAGTCATCACTAATGCCATATTTAGTAGCAACAGGTCTGGAGAAATGCACTGATGTCTAACAGTAGCAATACCCACAGTGATAATTGGTCTATTCCATTCTGTTAACAAACCTTATCATATCACACTTACTTACTGCCATTCGAGCTGGTCTTCTCAGAATGGTATCATTTAGGTGACAATTGTGTCAATAGACAGCAAATCAAATCATCATGTGGGAAATGCAGCTGATAACAGCTTGGGTGGTCAAAATGCTCATATACACTTACACAAAACAGATGTTCAATACTCTTCAGACTCTAATTGATATGGGTTGGATCAACAACCCATTAAAGCCTCTTTTATGAAGATGATGATTTTGGTGGATTGAAAAACCAAACTGACATTAGAAAATAACACGAGGAAGTTCTTTCATTGCAGCAAACAGTTCCTTCATCGAAGCTGCATTTTTATAGGTTGTAATAAAATGAATACATCCTGCAACGTCAATCCTTTTGCCAACATGCTTATACCTAGCCTATCATGATTCCCAATGTTACCATGGTTAATATAGAAATTTACAAACATTCCGAGAATTTTGTAAAGTGAACAAGATAAACCCCAAGTATTCTTCAGCTGCAATGCAAATTTGCACAAATAATTTGGTCTTTTGAAAAAAAAAGAAGCTTTTTGGGTTAGTATGGTCAGTGGGTTAACATTTACTAGCATATATACCAGACATTGGCCTGGACATGATGACATGCCCACAGGAATAGGTGTGGCCAACTGTGACCAAGCCAATATTTCTACAATGTCAAGTTGTATCTGCATGTCTGTACATCTCTAGGTACATAAATTTGACAAGTTGTCATTCCAATATAGAATGTGTGGCCAGTTTGGATCAAGCCAATCACTGCACATACATACCACTGCAATGAAAGTCAAACTTGGAAAGGCATGCTGACTCAGCAATGTGAGGAAGCCTAAATACACATCACTGACAGAGGTCGAAGAACATATTGAAATTTCTGAGTTCCACCGGAAAGTATTGTATAGTTGGTAAAGGTTGAATGGCATACTGCCATTAAAATGGCATCCATCTTTCCCAAACTTTCAAGTTTCTTTGAACATTACAAAGTGTAATGCAATGGTAGAGATTAGCGTAAGTCCAATGACAGGATAAAATATCTTATTCTGCATTTTTAGCAAGACATACCAACAAAAAGAGGTGTTGCTAACACGAACCTCAATGCATTCCAAAACAATTCTTAGTGTAAGATTTGTCTACCATTAATAGCCATTCATTTGGTACAGTGGTTTGGCAAGAAAGGGGATACATATATGAATATACGTAGACAAACTACTTTTACACTAACATGCCTAGAGATAGAGGTGTGGCCAGGTGGGACGCAGTCCTGCTTATTCCTAAAGTCAATTTGTGTATGCATGCCAATTTCAGGTCTGTACGTCAAAGGGTGTCTGGCCATAAATAACACTTTGGCATATTCTGGCCTGACACACATACAAGAAGAGGTGTGGCTAAGGTAGAGGTATCAAAGTATTCCACCGGCCATACTGATTCCAATTATGAGTGGAATATTGGGTCTAATGTGCGAATTGTAGGTTGTAGGTGCCTGAAAGAGGGAGTACATCTTAAAAAGTAGTTGACTCGCTTTTTGGTTCACCTTTGCTTCCTCCCATAATTAATAAAAGGTTTGTGTATGCTGAGTGAGGGGGAGGTGCGTGAAAAGATAGTGCTTCATGTAGAGATCAGTGATCTACTCCCTGAGGAAAGCCTTGATTCCAGAAACCTATAAAGAATAATTAGTAATCTAGAAGCAAATTTCTACTTATTTGTGGATAACATGTGAGTTTCTGACTATGTCGGGAAGGATATAAATTTGCTGACTTATACCCAAGAGGTTGATAAATTTAATTATTAAGACTAAAATCAGAAATTATTATAGATAGCCCATTATATTAGGGTGCCATATGTACTATGTTCACTATAATATCATCACAAGTATTTAAAATGGGATTACTGCCATACTGAGAGAGAGACGACATAGCTTTCATGAGGTGGGAGTTGGGAACTAGGTTACTACACTGGACAGTACTCCTTGCCATATAAATCTCTGGGTGGGGGGGGGGGGGGGGGGGGGGGTAGGTGGGTGAGTATATGCCCTACAGAAATTGTTTTGAAAATATGGATATGCTCCTCTGCCATATAATAAGGCCATTAATCATTGATGAAGACAAGCCCCAGTATATGTATTCATATGTAACTAAATAAAAATCCCTCCTCCCCCCACACCCGGTAAACTTTGAAATATGTAAGCCATTTCTCATCTTGGTTGTCTGAATTTCATGCACCACAAAATCCTATTGCAATCATGACCAAATTAAATTCCTAATAATTCCTTAGAGACAGGAAGGAGCAATAACACACCTGTTTCCATGATTCATAATAACAGCTTAGAAACATCTAGTAACACATCTCCTAGTGTTACTCCATAACCCTATCTCCACACCCCACTCTTACCCCCTCCCAACCCCCCACCCCCCCCCCCCCTCCCTGCCAATGTTCCTGTCACCCACTTTAATGGGATTAAAAAGAGAATGACTGACCCCCATGGGATTGACTCTTTACATAACATTCAACAACTTTCTATTTGGAGCTTCAACTCCACTGAGTGAAAAAAAAAATATGCTCTTTCCATTACCATTAGTGGGGGAGGGCGAGAAAGAAAAAATTACCATAAGACAAGATATTGAAACAAAGAAAGTATTGTGTGAGTTTTAAGTACACAACGAGTATTGTGATTTAAAAAAAAAAAATTAAAATAAATAAATAAATAAAACCCCGACGACATAAAAAGGAAGAAAAAAAAAAAGAATAAAGAGCTTTGCCTTGCTCCCTAATTGGTTTACACAGTGGTCTAATAAATCACTCACCAGCACTCATGCTTGAACTATTCAAGATGTCCCCATTGACAGAGCGAACATCACTAGACTCACGGTCCACCCTAAGCAGTGTACTTCCCCTGCGGTCTTCATTAGCTAGAGATTGGTGGCGGTTATCCTGGTAGAGGTTGATGGCCTTTTTTAGTCCACAAGTGGTTTATCGCTATCTAATAATTATACTTGTGATGATATCTGATGGGCTTTTACCTCTGTAGGCTCCAGAAAGATGCTCTGATGAAGAAGAAGGGTTCATATAACAACTACTGCCATTACTGCTAGGAACACCAGAAGTGGTGGAGGGTGTTGTAGACGCAGCATTCGAGTCATTCCCTCTAGTGGCTTCAGTTTTCCCATGGTCAGTGTCGGCTGTTTTGGTTACTACTCTTGTCTCAGTGTTAGACACTGCATTGCCTATAGATGGAGTTGTCGAAAGATCAGCTTTGCTGTCAACCGATATAATAATTCTGATAGGTGTTGAATATGAACTATATCCCACGTTCATCAATACTGGTTTCTTCTTGTTATTACCTTTATGTTGCACAGAGATCACCAATTTTGAGTGTGAGCTCTTCACGCTAAAATCACTGCCTCTTAAAGAGCCTGTTTCCCTGTGTGCGTCACAGCCCTGCGTCTCGAGGACATGAATGCTGTTCTTGTTACAGCACCTACAGGGAGGTTGCCAACTTGAAAAGTTCCAGCCACTTTTTATGGTTGGATATCATGCCCGAATGGAATGAAAGGAAGAAGTCATTGGTTTGACGGAAGAGAGGTAATAGCGCTCCTCCGCTTCGGAGCAGCTTGATTTTTTCTTACTCCAGAGCAGTAGCTCACACTTTATTTTGTCCATCACAACATGGGTACCAAGTGAGAGAACACGGAGGACTCACCTGGTCCATACCGCAGAGAACACGATGCCATTGGTGGATCCAACTGGGAGTATGCAACACCGGCAATGGGCCGCAGTTACTGACTCTGCATTTGTGACTGCTGCCACATTTGCAGCGATGGGTAAGCACTTGGTTCGAAGGAATATAGAAAATGGTGGTGAGGGAGATGATCAAATGACTTTGGGTGATTAGCATCTGCAGTGGTTGAATCCATGAAGCCGTGTGTAAGTGAGTGATGTGGTGAAATGTCCTGCGTAGATCCCATGTAAGAGCTTGCCCTTAGAAGAAGCATGTCGGTCCCAGGTGCATGGGACTGTGCAGACCCGCCCATCAATCCTTCAGCAGGGGCAAGCCAAATGGATGGGGAATCTGAGTAAGACTTGCGCTTCTTCCTTGTAATGGGATGACAATTACAACATGACTCCAGTTGCTGCAGTGGCTTGCATGGAAGGACACAGGTGACCACGTTGGTAACCAGTACTCTCTACGACTCCATCACGCATGATTCCTGGTCACACTAGCAAAAGCCCTTATCCAGATCTTGTCTGTGGAGGAACCATCACCTGTTGATGCTAATTTTGGGAGGCAGTGACTGCTGAGGGAGGTCCCCAGGAGTAGACCATGGTGTACGGGTTGCTATGACCAGCCATGGGTTCTGGCCCGGTGGAGGGTGGTACTATATCCCATGCAGAGAATGCCCATATGTACCTGGGTGATGCCACTCATGATGTTACTGAAGTAGGGGGAATGCCTGCACAAGACTCCTTCCCTCCCGTCCTTCTGCTGGCATAGCAAGGCAGTCCTTTGGATAAAGAGCGAGGGAGCTGGGTGACGTTCAGAATAGGTGTGCGTGTTGGAACTGAAACCTTTTCCGTCGTGCACGTGCAAGGTGGATGAATCACTGGTAATGTCCATGTAAGAGCAATCGGCCAGGTTGGGTGAAACGATGCTCTCCGAAGTGGGGGCACTGTACAAAGCTGAACACTTGGGCTCTCTATACTGAGGCAGACACTGCTGCTGCTGCTGCTGACACGAGCTATCCTTCCTGCCATTCCTTGTGGCTGGACATGTTAATCGTCGGAACCTGTAAGGGCGCGGCCTGGGGCTTACTGTGAGCGATGGTGTGATTGTTGTCCATACCAAGGTCAGGACGAGGCTAATCTTGTGGTTAGCTCAGAAGATCTTCAAGAGAATGAAAATCTGCAGACTTATAGCAACCCCTCTTATCTCAAGTCCTTCATCGTCGGCAGTGTCTCCATCTTCCATATTTTCTGGTAGGCCACCTTCTACCTCCTCTTAATCCTTTGTTACATCCTGTGTAATGTCTTTATTCAGGTGAGAAGGTTTAGAGGCGGTTGAGTTTTCTGTGTCATTTGCAGCATCGTCCTGAGGGGGACTCACATTCATTATTCTCTGAGAAGCTCTTGTTGTACTTGCGTGGGACAAACCGGACAACTTTGCTGGCACAGGATGAGAAGATGGCGTCCTTGTTTTTTCTTCCTTGTCTTCTTCTTTGTCATCTTTATCTGAATTGGAAATAGAAGGAGTAGGATGACTAGGGAGGGGAGGACAGATCAGATAGGGTTGTGCACGTTTCTCAACCAACAGCTCGATCGCAAGAAAGGAGATGGAGTTTGGGTCTTCACACACGGAGAATCCTTCTGGATGCTCATCTTTCTCTTCTTGGTTGTTGTTGATTGGTTCTCTGTATTCAAGTTCGCTCTACCAGTCCTCCTCCCTTTTTGGTCTATTTTCGTTCCTCTTCTTCTCCATATTCATCTTTACCCTTGCAAGGTGCAGCTGTAGCTGCACCCATCTTTCCGGTCTTTGTATTCTGAGTAACAGCCTATTGCTCTTCCTCTGCCTCTGCAATGTAGCCAGGCGGATGGCGATGGAACCCAGGGCCATTGCTGTGAAACTGAATAACGCTTTCGTGAGGTCCGGTAACAACAGCATCTGCTGCATCATTAGCCCACTGAATTGAGATTAAGTTCATGGGCTTTTGGTCGACACCAGATTCGCACTGTCTTGTCGCAGGCCATTGAGGATCTGGAATAAAATTGGGTGGGATGGGGAGGGAGGGAGGGAGAGTGGTGGTGATATAATATGATGAGGTCAAACATTGACGGAAAATAATTTTCATAATACAATTACACAGCTTCAAATTTGCGAAATGAAGTATGTCCAGAACAAAAGGACAGAGGGCACTCAAGATAATGATGATTCAAATCTCACTCAAGAATTAGCAAAATTAAAGCAACTTAAGTTTGACTTCAGTTCTAAAACTGTGGAAATAAATATCAAGTATATATATATGTATATATATATATATATATGTATATACTTACGATCAAAACGTTGGTTGAGAAACCAGCACAACCCTACTCCAGTCTCTCCTCCCCTCCTTCATCATCCAACCCCTTCTACTTTTGATCATACAAAACCGCAAAAAAGATGAGGAGGAAGAGAAACCAAAGATACCTTCTCCTTCACCTGTGCCAGCACAGTTATCTAGTTTGTCCCATGCAAGTGCAAAAGAGAGCTTCTCGAAGACTGATGAATGTGAGGCCCTCTTAGGACAATGCTGTGAATGACCCGAAAGAGTTGACCGAATCTAAACCTTCTCCACTGAATGATGACTGCACTCTGGATGTTGCAAATGATAAGGAGGAAGAGGGTGGCCATCCAGAAAAAATGGAAGATGGTGACACTGTTGACGATGAAGAGGTTAAGGTGAGAGGGGTTGCTATAATTCTCCAGATTTTCATTTTCTTGAAGATTTTCCAAGCCAACAATCAGAGGAGCCTCGTCCTGACATTGACGAGGACAACAATTACACTATCTGTCACAGTACATCTTAGGCTGCCCCCTCCAAGTTTCCGATGACTAACATGTACAGCCCTAATTAATGGCAGGAAGGACAGCTCAGGAGTCAGCAGCAACAACCGAAGCATAGTCGAAGCATAGTCGGCCTCAGTACATGGAGCTGCAGTTTACTGCTTTGTACAGTGCCCTGACTCGGAGATCATCATTTCATCCAACCAGCTATGATGACAGATAGAAACTGCCCTTTATAAACTTGAATGAATGGTGTGCACTTATTTGAAAGAACTATTTCAATCTACAAGATTTGTTAGTTTATTTCCTGAACTAATTATCTAAGCATTCCAGTTGGCATGGCCAGTTATTTTTTAGCACATGCATGGCAAAGCCAGTGCATTTGGAAAGACTGGTACAGCTTATAAATTTGATGACTACTCTTCACATAAATATAATTAAAAAGAACTAAATATTATTATCATACTTCTAAAACTAAGTTGAGAACATACAAAAAAATTTTTTTTTTTTTTTTTTTTTTTTTTTTTTTTTTTTTTTTTTTTTTTTTTTTTAACCAGATAACTAACCAGATGATAAATTTATAAGAATTTAAAAAAATAACCAGGGAAATAATATCCACTTCAAATATATGAATTAATTCTAGCACTTTTGCACTCTAGCACTTTTGTTGCTTAGATACAGCTTACCCAGTTCTTATAAGCTAGTACACTATACACTCCTACAATTTTGAAGCAAGAGAACCAGTCAAGAAGGTTATCAAAAACAAGGAACAGATATCTAACTCTAAGTTAGTAGTGTGGTTAGTAAATATTGATAAGACTTTTCCTGGCTGACTAAAGGGGCAGCAGTATTAGAGCTGGGTTTGGAGCAGCTGTATTGCACAACCCAAAGGAAAGGTCATGTTGTGTTGCTACTTTTGTTGAATTGGGAGGGTGGCATGGAATTTGTTTGGGGTGGAAATTAAATTTTAAGAAAAAAAAATTATTTCAGTTTTTCTTATCAAAATACATGTTTGCAGGTTTTCAAGAGTGAATAGGTGGTTATGTATTGGTGGCACAAACACCAAGTCTATGCCTTAACAATAATGATTAGAGAATACAAAAAAACTAAGGCACAAATAATAGGAAGGATCTTGATTTTAGGAATTATTCAGCACCTAGAAAAGGAGGGTGGGGAAGGGGTGTGGAGAAAGTGGGGTATTGATTTGATGTACCAGTATCAATTTAACAACTCTTTGTGACTGCTTCAACTGGTGCTATCCCACCTCATCTCCACAAATCTTCAATAGATCAGCTGATTCAAATACATGAAATACATTGCATCTTTGAAATTCTTAATATAACCAAACAGTTAATAGTTTGTCTTCTGCTTTGTTCAGTTAATCCTTTGTTTCTTTAAGTGTCTTTCTCTTCAGGACAAGTACTTTCACAAGAATCTATAAAAAAACAAAAAAATTTTTTTACATACATATACATACATATATACTTGTTCATACTAATTCTTGTCTTATTCGGTCTTTGCTAAACTATTCTGACTATGCCACATTTGAACTCTCCATTCATGTTTCATGCACTTGCAATGCACACATTAATTCGTACACAAGACATCACTTACCATACCTTATTTCTTTTTTTTTTTTTTTTTTAGAAATTAAAAATTATAGCAGGTAACCATAGCCAGAGTCCAAGAATGTTTGCTAGGTTTAGCTCTTGTAGGCTGTAGTAATATTACAGAAAAGTAAAGGAATTTGTATGTAACTTGATCTTCCCAGTTATACTATGCTACAAATGAGTAGACCCCTAATATACTGTGGGTATGTATATTTTTCAACAAATTATCTTTGCAATATGAATCCAGTGCCATGATTATTTTTATTTTTCTCTTTATACCATTTGTGAGGCTTTCAGAGCAGATGGGTAACAAACAGACAATCTAAAGATTAGCAGTTGAAAGTGTAGACAAGAAATAAATTTCTGCTGCTGCTTCTAGGCAAGTAAGAAAACAAAAAATAAAAAGGGAAAAAGAGACAGGGTGGTTAGAAAGGTTAAAAAAATGACCCTGG
Organism: Lycopodina hypogea; assembly: GCA_963969325.1. Classification (NCBI taxonomy): domain Eukaryota; kingdom Metazoa; phylum Porifera; class Demospongiae; order Poecilosclerida; family Cladorhizidae; genus Lycopodina; species Lycopodina hypogea. The sequence continues at coordinate 9,952,972 of OZ017791.1, read as the reverse complement.
TGGGACTGGATCAATGACCACACTGGCATTAAAGCTCAATTTTTGGTGAGGTAATGCAGTTCCGAGCTTTTAGGCACACACACAACAGCTTGGATAATCACACTTCAAATATGAGTCCAACTTGGTGATTAGTGGTGAAGATAATTGGTAAAATTTTCATATTCACATTACTGCTGTAAGAAAATCTAGGGACAGCCTTTGTTATACTATATGACATATATACATATATGCATACATGCAGGCATACATGCATACAAGCATACATACATACATGTATACATACATACATGCATACATGCATACATGCATACGCGCATACATGCATACATGCATACGCGCATACATGCATACATACATACATACATACATGCATACATACATACATACATACATACATACATACATACATACATACATACATACATACATACATACATACATACATACATACATACATACATACATACATACATACATACATACATACATACATACATACACACATACACACACACATACACACACACATATACATACTTCGCAGAAGTAGAATCATCTGAAGATTACAAGCTATATATATTAACCAAAGATGTTGGATAATTTTTCAATCTCTTTGTGGTCCAAACACTGCTAGTAAAATCAGATTTCAGCGGCTGCACTAAAATTTCCAGGTCACTAACATTTTAGTAGTATGTAGTGTTGCCACGAACATCTGCTGCCAACTGCAATTCATACATGACTCCATTGAAGAGCATGGAGCTTGTTCACTTGAGAAAGGACATGAAGACATTGCCAATGTTCTCTGCAATGGACCGAGATCGTTTCAGTTATGGACTATTCCTTGCAATAATAAAAGGAAGAAAAGGAACAAACATTTTATTGACAGGCATGGCATTCCATATCGCTTCATCATAAATTATTGTTAAATAATTGGATAGAGATTAAGTGAGAGAAATTATGTAATTTTATAAGAAAAATAAAATAGGATACTTCACAGGAGTTCAAATGATTGTCAATGTGCAACATTAATTATTGGATTACCCTTGTTTGCATGACCCCTCCCCTCCCCTGTCCACTCCCCAAAAAAGAAAACACAACAACTAAACCCAAAAAACCAAAAAAAACCCCCAAAAAAGAAAACGATTTGACCGAAAACGTTTGGAGGTAAAAAGGGAATACAATGAGTGGAAGGGCTCCATATAGAAGAGAGAGGGTGAGAAACATCAGGCCATTACACTCACCCTCTTGACTCGAGCAGCATGAGACCAGCTGGACACTGCCTGTAACCCAGAAATGGTCATATCTTAACCATTCCCTCACTATTTTGTATGCTTCTCTATGCACCTACTTACACCTACTGCATATAGCAATCACATACACTACCTGTATATGGAAGCATGTTAATTTCATCCACAAAATGAAGTTATGCGATGTGCCTAGTGAATCCTGTCTCATCTCATCTGTGAATCACCACCAGGAGATGTATTCACAAAGAGATAAGCTGAACCAGTGACTTGATATCTATTCCACAACAGTGAGGAAGCTATTGTCCTTTCTAGTCATCACTAATGCCATATTTAGTAGCAACAGGTCTGGAGAAATGCACTGATGTCTAACAGTAGCAATACCCACAGTGATAATTGGTCTATTCCATTCTGTTAACAAACCTTATCATATCACACTTACTTACTGCCATTCGAGCTGGTCTTCTCAGAATGGTATCATTTAGGTGACAATTGTGTCAATAGACAGCAAATCAAATCATCATGTGGGAAATGCAGCTGATAACAGCTTGGGTGGTCAAAATGCTCATATACACTTACACAAAACAGATGTTCAATACTCTTCAGACTCTAATTGATATGGGTTGGATCAACAACCCATTAAAGCCTCTTTTATGAAGATGATGATTTTGGTGGATTGAAAAACCAAACTGACATTAGAAAATAACACGAGGAAGTTCTTTCATTGCAGCAAACAGTTCCTTCATCGAAGCTGCATTTTTATAGGTTGTAATAAAATGAATACATCCTGCAACGTCAATCCTTTTGCCAACATGCTTATACCTAGCCTATCATGATTCCCAATGTTACCATGGTTAATATAGAAATTTACAAACATTCCGAGAATTTTGTAAAGTGAACAAGATAAACCCCAAGTATTCTTCAGCTGCAATGCAAATTTGCACAAATAATTTGGTCTTTTGAAAAAAAAAGAAGCTTTTTGGGTTAGTATGGTCAGTGGGTTAACATTTACTAGCATATATACCAGACATTGGCCTGGACATGATGACATGCCCACAGGAATAGGTGTGGCCAACTGTGACCAAGCCAATATTTCTACAATGTCAAGTTGTATCTGCATGTCTGTACATCTCTAGGTACATAAATTTGACAAGTTGTCATTCCAATATAGAATGTGTGGCCAGTTTGGATCAAGCCAATCACTGCACATACATACCACTGCAATGAAAGTCAAACTTGGAAAGGCATGCTGACTCAGCAATGTGAGGAAGCCTAAATACACATCACTGACAGAGGTCGAAGAACATATTGAAATTTCTGAGTTCCACCGGAAAGTATTGTATAGTTGGTAAAGGTTGAATGGCATACTGCCATTAAAATGGCATCCATCTTTCCCAAACTTTCAAGTTTCTTTGAACATTACAAAGTGTAATGCAATGGTAGAGATTAGCGTAAGTCCAATGACAGGATAAAATATCTTATTCTGCATTTTTAGCAAGACATACCAACAAAAAGAGGTGTTGCTAACACGAACCTCAATGCATTCCAAAACAATTCTTAGTGTAAGATTTGTCTACCATTAATAGCCATTCATTTGGTACAGTGGTTTGGCAAGAAAGGGGATACATATATGAATATACGTAGACAAACTACTTTTACACTAACATGCCTAGAGATAGAGGTGTGGCCAGGTGGGACGCAGTCCTGCTTATTCCTAAAGTCAATTTGTGTATGCATGCCAATTTCAGGTCTGTACGTCAAAGGGTGTCTGGCCATAAATAACACTTTGGCATATTCTGGCCTGACACACATACAAGAAGAGGTGTGGCTAAGGTAGAGGTATCAAAGTATTCCACCGGCCATACTGATTCCAATTATGAGTGGAATATTGGGTCTAATGTGCGAATTGTAGGTTGTAGGTGCCTGAAAGAGGGAGTACATCTTAAAAAGTAGTTGACTCGCTTTTTGGTTCACCTTTGCTTCCTCCCATAATTAATAAAAGGTTTGTGTATGCTGAGTGAGGGGGAGGTGCGTGAAAAGATAGTGCTTCATGTAGAGATCAGTGATCTACTCCCTGAGGAAAGCCTTGATTCCAGAAACCTATAAAGAATAATTAGTAATCTAGAAGCAAATTTCTACTTATTTGTGGATAACATGTGAGTTTCTGACTATGTCGGGAAGGATATAAATTTGCTGACTTATACCCAAGAGGTTGATAAATTTAATTATTAAGACTAAAATCAGAAATTATTATAGATAGCCCATTATATTAGGGTGCCATATGTACTATGTTCACTATAATATCATCACAAGTATTTAAAATGGGATTACTGCCATACTGAGAGAGAGACGACATAGCTTTCATGAGGTGGGAGTTGGGAACTAGGTTACTACACTGGACAGTACTCCTTGCCATATAAATCTCTGGGTGGGGGGGGGGGGGGGGGGGGGGTAGGTGGGTGAGTATATGCCCTACAGAAATTGTTTTGAAAATATGGATATGCTCCTCTGCCATATAATAAGGCCATTAATCATTGATGAAGACAAGCCCCAGTATATGTATTCATATGTAACTAAATAAAAATCCCTCCTCCCCCCACACCCGGTAAACTTTGAAATATGTAAGCCATTTCTCATCTTGGTTGTCTGAATTTCATGCACCACAAAATCCTATTGCAATCATGACCAAATTAAATTCCTAATAATTCCTTAGAGACAGGAAGGAGCAATAACACACCTGTTTCCATGATTCATAATAACAGCTTAGAAACATCTAGTAACACATCTCCTAGTGTTACTCCATAACCCTATCTCCACACCCCACTCTTACCCCCTCCCAACCCCCCACCCCCCCCCCCCCCCTCCCTGCCAATGTTCCTGTCACCCACTTTAATGGGATTAAAAAGAGAATGACTGACCCCCATGGGATTGACTCTTTACATAACATTCAACAACTTTCTATTTGGAGCTTCAACTCCACTGAGTGAAAAAAAAAATATGCTCTTTCCATTACCATTAGTGGGGGAGGGCGAGAAAGAAAAAATTACCATAAGACAAGATATTGAAACAAAGAAAGTATTGTGTGAGTTTTAAGTACACAACGAGTATTGTGATTTAAAAAAAAAAAATTAAAATAAATAAATAAATAAAACCCCGACGACATAAAAAGGAAGAAAAAAAAAAAGAATAAAGAGCTTTGCCTTGCTCCCTAATTGGTTTACACAGTGGTCTAATAAATCACTCACCAGCACTCATGCTTGAACTATTCAAGATGTCCCCATTGACAGAGCGAACATCACTAGACTCACGGTCCACCCTAAGCAGTGTACTTCCCCTGCGGTCTTCATTAGCTAGAGATTGGTGGCGGTTATCCTGGTAGAGGTTGATGGCCTTTTTTAGTCCACAAGTGGTTTATCGCTATCTAATAATTATACTTGTGATGATATCTGATGGGCTTTTACCTCTGTAGGCTCCAGAAAGATGCTCTGATGAAGAAGAAGGGTTCATATAACAACTACTGCCATTACTGCTAGGAACACCAGAAGTGGTGGAGGGTGTTGTAGACGCAGCATTCGAGTCATTCCCTCTAGTGGCTTCAGTTTTCCCATGGTCAGTGTCGGCTGTTTTGGTTACTACTCTTGTCTCAGTGTTAGACACTGCATTGCCTATAGATGGAGTTGTCGAAAGATCAGCTTTGCTGTCAACCGATATAATAATTCTGATAGGTGTTGAATATGAACTATATCCCACGTTCATCAATACTGGTTTCTTCTTGTTATTACCTTTATGTTGCACAGAGATCACCAATTTTGAGTGTGAGCTCTTCACGCTAAAATCACTGCCTCTTAAAGAGCCTGTTTCCCTGTGTGCGTCACAGCCCTGCGTCTCGAGGACATGAATGCTGTTCTTGTTACAGCACCTACAGGGAGGTTGCCAACTTGAAAAGTTCCAGCCACTTTTTATGGTTGGATATCATGCCCGAATGGAATGAAAGGAAGAAGTCATTGGTTTGACGGAAGAGAGGTAATAGCGCTCCTCCGCTTCGGAGCAGCTTGATTTTTTCTTACTCCAGAGCAGTAGCTCACACTTTATTTTGTCCATCACAACATGGGTACCAAGTGAGAGAACACGGAGGACTCACCTGGTCCATACCGCAGAGAACACGATGCCATTGGTGGATCCAACTGGGAGTATGCAACACCGGCAATGGGCCGCAGTTACTGACTCTGCATTTGTGACTGCTGCCACATTTGCAGCGATGGGTAAGCACTTGGTTCGAAGGAATATAGAAAATGGTGGTGAGGGAGATGATCAAATGACTTTGGGTGATTAGCATCTGCAGTGGTTGAATCCATGAAGCCGTGTGTAAGTGAGTGATGTGGTGAAATGTCCTGCGTAGATCCCATGTAAGAGCTTGCCCTTAGAAGAAGCATGTCGGTCCCAGGTGCATGGGACTGTGCAGACCCGCCCATCAATCCTTCAGCAGGGGCAAGCCAAATGGATGGGGAATCTGAGTAAGACTTGCGCTTCTTCCTTGTAATGGGATGACAATTACAACATGACTCCAGTTGCTGCAGTGGCTTGCATGGAAGGACACAGGTGACCACGTTGGTAACCAGTACTCTCTACGACTCCATCACGCATGATTCCTGGTCACACTAGCAAAAGCCCTTATCCAGATCTTGTCTGTGGAGGAACCATCACCTGTTGATGCTAATTTTGGGAGGCAGTGACTGCTGAGGGAGGTCCCCAGGAGTAGACCATGGTGTACGGGTTGCTATGACCAGCCATGGGTTCTGGCCCGGTGGAGGGTGGTACTATATCCCATGCAGAGAATGCCCATATGTACCTGGGTGATGCCACTCATGATGTTACTGAAGTAGGGGGAATGCCTGCACAAGACTCCTTCCCTCCCGTCCTTCTGCTGGCATAGCAAGGCAGTCCTTTGGATAAAGAGCGAGGGAGCTGGGTGACGTTCAGAATAGGTGTGCGTGTTGGAACTGAAACCTTTTCCGTCGTGCACGTGCAAGGTGGATGAATCACTGGTAATGTCCATGTAAGAGCAATCGGCCAGGTTGGGTGAAACGATGCTCTCCGAAGTGGGGGCACTGTACAAAGCTGAACACTTGGGCTCTCTATACTGAGGCAGACACTGCTGCTGCTGCTGCTGACACGAGCTATCCTTCCTGCCATTCCTTGTGGCTGGACATGTTAATCGTCGGAACCTGTAAGGGCGCGGCCTGGGGCTTACTGTGAGCGATGGTGTGATTGTTGTCCATACCAAGGTCAGGACGAGGCTAATCTTGTGGTTAGCTCAGAAGATCTTCAAGAGAATGAAAATCTGCAGACTTATAGCAACCCCTCTTATCTCAAGTCCTTCATCGTCGGCAGTGTCTCCATCTTCCATATTTTCTGGTAGGCCACCTTCTACCTCCTCTTAATCCTTTGTTACATCCTGTGTAATGTCTTTATTCAGGTGAGAAGGTTTAGAGGCGGTTGAGTTTTCTGTGTCATTTGCAGCATCGTCCTGAGGGGGACTCACATTCATTATTCTCTGAGAAGCTCTTGTTGTACTTGCGTGGGACAAACCGGACAACTTTGCTGGCACAGGATGAGAAGATGGCGTCCTTGTTTTTTCTTCCTTGTCTTCTTCTTTGTCATCTTTATCTGAATTGGAAATAGAAGGAGTAGGATGACTAGGGAGGGGAGGACAGATCAGATAGGGTTGTGCACGTTTCTCAACCAACAGCTCGATCGCAAGAAAGGAGATGGAGTTTGGGTCTTCACACACGGAGAATCCTTCTGGATGCTCATCTTTCTCTTCTTGGTTGTTGTTGATTGGTTCTCTGTATTCAAGTTCGCTCTACCAGTCCTCCTCCCTTTTTGGTCTATTTTCGTTCCTCTTCTTCTCCATATTCATCTTTACCCTTGCAAGGTGCAGCTGTAGCTGCACCCATCTTTCCGGTCTTTGTATTCTGAGTAACAGCCTATTGCTCTTCCTCTGCCTCTGCAATGTAGCCAGGCGGATGGCGATGGAACCCAGGGCCATTGCTGTGAAACTGAATAACGCTTTCGTGAGGTCCGGTAACAACAGCATCTGCTGCATCATTAGCCCACTGAATTGAGATTAAGTTCATGGGCTTTTGGTCGACACCAGATTCGCACTGTCTTGTCGCAGGCCATTGAGGATCTGGAATAAAATTGGGTGGGATGGGGAGGGAGGGAGGGAGAGTGGTGGTGATATAATATGATGAGGTCAAACATTGACGGAAAATAATTTTCATAATACAATTACACAGCTTCAAATTTGCGAAATGAAGTATGTCCAGAACAAAAGGACAGAGGGCACTCAAGATAATGATGATTCAAATCTCACTCAAGAATTAGCAAAATTAAAGCAACTTAAGTTTGACTTCAGTTCTAAAACTGTGGAAATAAATATCAAGTATATATATATGTATATATATATATATATATGTATATACTTACGATCAAAACGTTGGTTGAGAAACCAGCACAACCCTACTCCAGTCTCTCCTCCCCTCCTTCATCATCCAACCCCTTCTACTTTTGATCATACAAAACCGCAAAAAAGATGAGGAGGAAGAGAAACCAAAGATACCTTCTCCTTCACCTGTGCCAGCACAGTTATCTAGTTTGTCCCATGCAAGTGCAAAAGAGAGCTTCTCGAAGACTGATGAATGTGAGGCCCTCTTAGGACAATGCTGTGAATGACCCGAAAGAGTTGACCGAATCTAAACCTTCTCCACTGAATGATGACTGCACTCTGGATGTTGCAAATGATAAGGAGGAAGAGGGTGGCCATCCAGAAAAAATGGAAGATGGTGACACTGTTGACGATGAAGAGGTTAAGGTGAGAGGGGTTGCTATAATTCTCCAGATTTTCATTTTCTTGAAGATTTTCCAAGCCAACAATCAGAGGAGCCTCGTCCTGACATTGACGAGGACAACAATTACACTATCTGTCACAGTACATCTTAGGCTGCCCCCTCCAAGTTTCCGATGACTAACATGTACAGCCCTAATTAATGGCAGGAAGGACAGCTCAGGAGTCAGCAGCAACAACCGAAGCATAGTCGAAGCATAGTCGGCCTCAGTACATGGAGCTGCAGTTTACTGCTTTGTACAGTGCCCTGACTCGGAGATCATCATTTCATCCAACCAGCTATGATGACAGATAGAAACTGCCCTTTATAAACTTGAATGAATGGTGTGCACTTATTTGAAAGAACTATTTCAATCTACAAGATTTGTTAGTTTATTTCCTGAACTAATTATCTAAGCATTCCAGTTGGCATGGCCAGTTATTTTTTAGCACATGCATGGCAAAGCCAGTGCATTTGGAAAGACTGGTACAGCTTATAAATTTGATGACTACTCTTCACATAAATATAATTAAAAAGAACTAAATATTATTATCATACTTCTAAAACTAAGTTGAGAACATACAAAAAAATTTTTTTTTTTTTTTTTTTTTTTTTTTTTTTTTTTTTTTTTTTTTTTTTTTTTAACCAGATAACTAACCAGATGATAAATTTATAAGAATTTAAAAAAATAACCAGGGAAATAATATCCACTTCAAATATATGAATTAATTCTAGCACTTTTGCACTCTAGCACTTTTGTTGCTTAGATACAGCTTACCCAGTTCTTATAAGCTAGTACACTATACACTCCTACAATTTTGAAGCAAGAGAACCAGTCAAGAAGGTTATCAAAAACAAGGAACAGATATCTAACTCTAAGTTAGTAGTGTGGTTAGTAAATATTGATAAGACTTTTCCTGGCTGACTAAAGGGGCAGCAGTATTAGAGCTGGGTTTGGAGCAGCTGTATTGCACAACCCAAAGGAAAGGTCATGTTGTGTTGCTACTTTTGTTGAATTGGGAGGGTGGCATGGAATTTGTTTGGGGTGGAAATTAAATTTTAAGAAAAAAAAATTATTTCAGTTTTTCTTATCAAAATACATGTTTGCAGGTTTTCAAGAGTGAATAGGTGGTTATGTATTGGTGGCACAAACACCAAGTCTATGCCTTAACAATAATGATTAGAGAATACAAAAAAACTAAGGCACAAATAATAGGAAGGATCTTTATTTTAGGAATTATTCAGCACCTAGAAAAGGAAGAGGGGGAGGGGGGTGTGGAGAAAGTGGGGTATTGATTTGATGTACCAGCATTCAGTTAACAACTCTTTGTGGCTGTATTAATGATTCTATCCCACCCCCATCTCCACAAAACCTCAACAAATCAGCTGAATAAAAGAAATGAAATGTTATGCCACTTTGAAGTTCTTAATACTTGATTGAGTTATGATTTCAGTTATTTAAAATTGCTGATCAAAAACAAATTAGATGAACATTCCAACACTGCAAGCAAAGCTTCAAATGTTTCTCTAGTTAGCTAAAAATCTATTGTGTTTGCATCCTCACACCCCCTTCCCCCCCCCCCTCCCCACTACCACCACCATCACCATTCCAGGGTTTCACAACAATGAACTGGCTAAATATACTACACTTACTCACAATCACACAATTATTTCTGTCAATGATTAGTTCAGCTAATGAGTCAAAGATATTACACTCTTCCCCCACTCAATCAAAGTTCACTTAACTCATCTAGTCCACTCAGTGAGTGGTATCCAAAACTTTCAGGGGAGTGTGTGTTTCTACCTGAGCATCAAGGCAGTACATCTGATGGTGGGCAGTATGTCTCCTAATAGGCTGGCTGTGTTGAAGCAGATAGAACTTTTGGATGTAGAAGTGAAACCTTAAAGAGCAGCATGTGTTTCTGGTGATTCCACTGTTTTGAGAAATCCACTAAATTATCTTTTGAGTTACCATCAATTTCATTTAATGTATGAGGACAAACATTGTTAATGTGTGGTCAATCTACTCTTAAACTGCTGATACAAATTACATAAAGGTATATATGGTTCATAGATGCTGTTGAAATATTCCTCAGCTATTCCAACATGTCTATAGCAGATATGTATTCATCCCACATCTTAATTGTGAGCATACAAATGATAAAATCAATAACAATGCACATTATGGTGCTTATCAGCTGATTGTCCTGTCTGTAACATGACAATCATATCACATAACAAGCCAATTGCATTACATAAAAATTCAACAGTATTACATAACAGACAATCATGTGACTATATGTGATGAGGTAGGTGCCCGAAGGCTACTATATATATACATACATATATATACATACATATATATACATACATATACCTACATATATATACATACATATACATCGGTCGGTCGGTCGGTCGGTTGGTCGGTCGGTTGGTCGGTCGGTCGGTCGGTCGGTCTGTCTGTGTGTATGTCTGTACATTTCTACCATCATTCTGGTGAAATCTTTTGATGGATTTCTCTGAAACTTGGCATATTGATAGGTTTTGGCCCAACTTAAAATATGAGGTTAAAAATCTTGAAAATATTTGCCATGGTAGCGAAAAGCCAAAAATGGTATTTTTGTCAGTAAAAACCTTAGAGTTACAGATCTAATACTTAGTATGCATATACTACTTTACTTTGGCAGTAACATGGGCTGGGTCTCACCTGGCCACACCTCTTCCTTATCCTGTGTAGGGCTAAAAATGCTAAAAATGGTATATCAGCAAAAAAACACTTGAACCTAAGAAGTTAGACCATGAACCCATATATATTTGGAATCATCATAATCTGGGCAAAGGAGGAGAAAGCAGGGGGGGGGGGGGTGGGGATTCAGCCTATTTTTTTTTTCAAATGCTTTACATTATCCCAATGCGGTGTCCAAGATCAATTATTAGGAAAATCCCTAGATAGTATAGAAAATAGTATACACTCTTAGTTACAGATGCACAAATATCCATTCATTCATTCATACATAGAAAATCACACTAATAATAAACTTTAGCTATACAGCTTGGAAGCTAAACTAGTTTGGTAACTTTGCAGCTGCAATATGTTACTCTTGAAAGTAATAATACTTTCTTAGTTTTCAATCATTGCTGACAAAGCATTGGATGTATTCAACAGCAATTAACAGTGGACAGTTAAATTTATCCATCTATTGGGTGAATTGAAATTAGAGTGTCAAATGGATTCTTTTGGTTTGCTTAAGTTTCCTGACACAAGAGCAAACTCCAAGCATCATTATGTCAAGGATAGGCTTATGATGAGGCTGCAAATTGATGAGAAGAAGATCTGCTGTGGCAGCAAGAATTTGAAAAGATAATTTGGTTATAGTAGCAGTGCATTCTTGTGCACATTAACTTAATCTTTGCTTAAGATATTGGAAGACATCTTCCATGTATTCAGGATGCTTTTGAAATAGTTTTAAAAATATAGGTAAGCTAATTTGATTTTCCTCCAAAATATAGCATCCCTTCTTCAGTTAAGTAGCAAGAGATTGGTAGCAGTGTAACTAAACTGGAATCATTATGTACCACCAGATGGACTCCAAGAATTGTTGCCATGGAAGATATTCTTTTAGAGTATTTGGAAGGAATCATTTCAACATAATGATGAATAGATTTGAAAGCAGGTGGTTTATTGCATTCATTGAGACTAGTCATCTTCATTTTAGTGCAGCAGAGCAAATTTCCCTCTATTAAAAAAAACAAAACAGAACAATACGGTTTTGCAAGATGCTCTTTCTGCTGTTTTACAAAATAATATGGTCTGAAAATAATTTCAACATATTTTATAAGACTGTAACCACTGCTGTAGAGCACAATATTGACCTTCCAGAATTGCCTAGTTACTTACAAACTTTAGATCAAAAATGGGAGTTAGCTAAATGTATTTACATCTGCAAAAGCATACTTCCTGGCAATTAAACTTAAGCATGTGATCTACTACATTGTGAGCTAAAAAATTGATTTAATGAGCACATTCCCTTCAGTCCTGATG
>OZ017791.1:9890796-9938296 GCA_963969325.1 Lycopodina hypogea | reverse complement strand
CCTATCCTCCTGCGAGACGAATTTGTAAGATAAGCCATCCTGTAAAACATGTATTCCTCTAAGATATATCCACCTGTAAGACATACTCTCAAGTAAGACCTGTCCTCCTGTAAGACATGCCTTCCAGTAAGACACACCATCCTGAAGACATGGCTTCCAGTAAGACACACCATCCTGAAGACATGCCTTCCAGTAAGACACACCATCCTGAAGACATGCCTTCCAGTAAGACACACCATCCTGAAGACATGTCCTCCCATAAAACATATGCTCCCACAAGGCACATCATCCTGAATAATAATAGCCCCACAGGCAGGTTTTTACTTACCAACTTCCTTATAACCACACCCCCCAAATAAAAAACAAACAAAAAAACAACTCCCATCAAACCCTAAGAATTTGAGCCCTTTAAGTCCAATCAACTGGTAGGAGTTAGTGAACAAACTGATCTTCATCAAACTTTTGTCATGTCCCCCAGTGTAACTCAGCAAATCCTGAAAATTTAAGTCCTTTAGGCCCTATTACAAGAAGTGAGAACTATAGTAAGACAATTACATTCCTTGTGGTAATATTTGTTTTCAATATAATTTAGAGGTAAAACTTTCTGTTGACGTCCTTTCTGTTTATACAAGATATAAATGTTGTTAGTAAATACTTAACTCTGATTGATAGAATGTGCAACACAATCTATAGATTGGGCAATTTTCTAGATTGGATGGAACACACACTTTGACATAAAAACCAAACCATCTCACAGGCAACCACACTGTCTCAATGGTTAGTACAGAGAATTTGCATAATAAACACAAAACGCAAGATAGAATAACATGTTTTATAGTTACTGCAACAACAACCAAAAAAAAATCGTCAACCCAAGTATTTAGGCACACACATTAAGTTGAAAATATTTATGTGCAGAGAATGGAAGGATTTGTCTCCATGACGCGGAGCAGAATGGTGTCCATATATGCCCTGACAGCTAACAATTCGTCTTCTGCTTTCTTCAGTTTATCCTTCGTTTCTTTAAGTGTCTTCTTGTTCAGGACCAGTTCCTTCACCAGATTCTGCAACAAGAATAAATAAATAAATAAATAAATAAATAAATATACATACATACATACATATATATATATATACTTGTCCATACTAATTTTTGCCTGATTTGTCCATGCTGATCTACTCTGACTATGCCACATTTAAACTCTCCACTCATTTCTCATCTTCTTGCAATGGACACATTAAATTAATACACAAGACATCACTTATTATACTTTTTTCCTTCTAAATATATTGAATTTAAAAATAATAGCAGGCAACCATAGCCGAAGGCCATGAATGCTTACTAGGCCATGTTTGGTAGCTTTAGTAGCACTGCATAAAAGTTAAAGTATTTGCACGTAACTTGAGCTTCAGTATCAATTAAGAGATACTATGCTACAAATGAGTAGACACATAATATACTGTGGGTCTCCATATTTCAATCAAATGAATGACTTCAACAAAAAAAATCATGATAAATGCAATTATATACACAATGTGAATCAACGATGATTTTAGATTTCTCTTTTTGCCATTTGTGAGGCTTGTTGAGCAGACAAATAATGAACAGACAATTTAAAGACTAGCAGTTGCAAAGTTAGATAATAAACTGTTGCTGCTTTAAGGCAAGTAAGAAAGAAAGAAAAAAGGGAAGGGAGACGAGAGAGAGAGAAGGGGGGGGAGAAGTAGGGAAAAGAAATGACCCTGGTGGGGCTGAACTGACAACCACACCAGCTCCAAATCTCCACTTTTGGTGAGGCAATGCAGTTCTGAGCTTTAGGCACGCACACAACAGCTGGAATAACCACATACACCAAACAAGAAAATCATACTAACGACCTTCATCATTAACCAAAAAGGCTGGACTCATATCTGAGGAAGGTTTAGGACTAGATTTTGTTACATATCGACATATATGCTTACAAAACCTGTGTGTGTGTGTGTGTGTGTGTGTGTGTGTGTGTGTGTGTGTGTGTGTGTGTGTGTGTGTGTGTGTGTGTGCACGCATATTTACACATATTACAATATATCATATCTAAGTTTGCTGTCGTGTATGCAAACAGTTCACCAACCCAATTGGTACCAACCCTTACCTCTTTAGACCAGGCTGCCCAGTCCTGCTCCATCTCGGCATCCTCACCACTTAAGGAGTGGAATCCTTCACTCTCCCCAGAACTTGAGGTGTTGTGGGACACATAGGTCTCTGTCTCTCGTGCAGCTGCTGCGGCACCAGCAGGATTGGGCGAATGTCGCTGTCGACGATCAACAATGTTCCGAGTATCAGAGTTGGTAATGGTCTTCACAGAAGAATCATCATCAAACGATTCCAAGCTGTCAATAGTCGCCACAGATGTTTGATCAGTTTTCAATCTCTCCGTGGTGCAAACTCTGCCACTCAAATCAGATTTCAGCGGTTGCACTGAAGTAGCCGGGTCATTGGTGCTTTGGTTGTTCAAACTGATGCCATCAACGTTATTGCTGTGGTTGATGGATGTAGTGTTACCATCAACATTTGTTGCCAGCTGTGCTTCATACTTGGCTCCGGTGAAGAGCATGGAGCTCGTTCGCTTGAGAGAGGACATGAAAACATTGCCAATATTCTCTGCAATGGACCGAGATCGTCTCAGTTTTGGGCTATTTCCTGTAGAAAAAAATAGGAAGAAAAGAAAAACTATTTTTACTCACATGCTTGCCATTCCATATCACTGCATCTTAAATTATTGTTGAATAATGGATAGAGATTAGATTATGTAATTCCAGAAGAAAAATGAAATGTGGCACTTCATTGGACTTCGAACGATCGCTAATGGGCAACACTATTAAATAGACTACACTTATTAGCATAACCCCCCCCCCCCCCAACAAAGGAAAACAAAACAACAACCAGAAAAAAACAATGACAAAAAAAACGATTTGACTGAAATGGTTTGATGTTAAAAAGGGAATGCAGTGAGTGGGAGGGCTCCATATAGAAGAGAGGGTGAGAAACATCAGGCCATTACACTCACACTCCTTTACTCTAGCAGCATGGGACTGGCCGGGCACTGCCTGCCACTCAGAAATGGCATGTATGTACCCACTCCCTCATTGTCCAATATCTATCATTTGCCATGAGTTTGGCGTACCTCTCTATGCAACCACATACACCTACTGCACACAGCAACCACATACACCTACTGCACACAGCAACCACATACACCTACTGCACACAGCAACCACATACACCTACTGCACACAGCAACCACATTCATTTCACCCACAAAAAGAAGTGATGACATTTGCCTAGTGAATCCTGTATCACCTCATCTGAGCATCGCCACCAGGCAATGTATTCACAAAGAGACAAGCTGAACCTGTGTGCCCTGATGTCCAGTCCACAGCAGTGAGGTACCTAGCAATGGTAGGGACAACTTCACCAGGTGACATTGAATGCCAACATTCCCCTCTCCCTTCCCATCATCACTATTGCCATATGCAATAGCAACAGGTGAGGAGGAACTCAATGAAGCCTAACAGTAGCTATATCCAGTGAGAACTGGTCTGTGTTCATTCTGTTAATGAACTTGATCATGCCACACTTACTTCCTGCCAGTTGAGCTGAGCAGGTCTTCCCAGAATGGTATAATTTGGGTTGAAAATTATGTCAATAGGCAGAAAATCAAATCACCATGTGGGAAATGCAGCTGACAACAGCTTGGGTGGTCAAGATGTTGACATACACTTACAAAAAACATATGTTCAATATTCTTTAGATTCTAATTGATATGAGTTTGATCAACACTCTTTTCCAGCTTAGTTTATAAATATGATTATCTTTGTGCATTTAAAAACCAACTTGATATTAGAAAATCGAACACAAGGAAGTTCCTTCTTTGCAGCAAAGAATCCCTTTATTAAGCTGGATTCTTAAAGGTTGTAACAGGATGAAGACATGCTACAATGTAGATTTATTAGCCATCATGATTATACCTAGACTACCATGATACCCACTGTTACCATGGTTACTATTGCCAATGACGGATTTTTTTTGGAAATTTTGTGAAGTGAGCGAGATTAACCCCAAGCATTCTACAGGTGCAATGTGAATTTTGACAAACAATTTAGTCTTTTTTTTGGGTTTGTCAGTAGTCACGGGTTTACATTCACTAGCAGACATTGGCCTGGCCATGACGAAATGCCCACAGGAAGGGGTGTGGTCAAGTGTGACCCAGCACATATCCCTACAAAGTCAAGTTGTGTCTGCATGTCTCCACATCTCTAGGTCCATGAATTTGACCAGTTTGACATTCCTGCAAAGAAGGTGTGGACGGGCTGGATCCAGCCAAGCACCGCACATATATACCACTACAAAGAAAGCCAAACAGGACAAGGCATGCTGACTCAGCATGTGAGGAAGTGTATATACCACTTCACTGACTCACGTCGAATTACAATATTTTTCTGAGTTCTACAGGACAGTGAGGTGTAATAGGAAACGATTGAATTGCATGCTGCCATTAAAATGACATACCTCTTCCCCGAACTTTCAAGTTTATTTGAACAATACAAAGTACGATGAAATGACTAGAGATTAGCTTAAGTCTAAGGACAGGCCAAAATACCACTTTCAGCATATTTAGCCTGACTTACCAACAAATACGTGTTGCCAACGGGAATTTAATGTATTCTAAAAAACCATTCTTGGTGTAAGATTTGTCTACCATGAATAGCCATTTCATTTGGTATGGTGGTTTGGCAGGAAAGTGGATGCATATATGAATATACGTATACAAACTATTTTTAGCTTAACACGCCCAGAGGTAGAGGTGTGGCCAGGTGGGACCCAGTCCATGTTGTTCCGAATGTCAATTTATGTGCACGCCAAATTCGAGGTCTGTAGGTCTAAGGGTGTCTGGCCATATATACCACTTCGGCATATTCTGGTCTGACACACACACAAGAAGAGGTGTGGCTAAGGTAGAGATATCAAAACATTCCCCTGGCCACACTGATTCCTAATATAAATGGACTATTGGGTCTAACTTGCGAATTGTAGGTGCTAGAAAGAGTACAATTTAAAAAGTAGTTGACCCACTTTTATATTCACCTTTGCTTCTTCCCAAAATTAACCAAAGGTTTGTATATGTGTGCATGTGTATATGGGGGGGGGGGGGGGGGGGGGGGAGAGAATGGTGCTTCATACAGGGATCTGGTGATCTTCTCCACCGAGAAAAGCTTTGATTCCAGAATCCCAAAAAGGGTAATGTTTTGAGCAATTCAGAAGCAAACTTCCACATATTTGTGGTCACATGTGTGTCTCTGACTACCTCAGGAAGGAAATCACTACAATTCCGCGAGTAGGTGACGACGACGACGAATCATTGCCCACTTACACACGAGACGTTAATAAATTAAATTATCAATATTAGCTTCAGAGCTATTTTTAGATAACCTATTACATCATGGTGCCTTATGCACTATGTTCACTATAATATCATCAATAGTATTTAAAATTAGATCACTGCTACACTGAGAGAGAGGACAGAGCTTTCATGAAGTGGGGGTGGGGAGCTAGGTTACTACACTGGACAGTACTTCTTGCCATATAAATGTCGGCTGGGGGGGGGAGAGTACATGCCTCCATAGAAATTGTTTTGAAATGTATATACATTCTCCTGCAATATAAGGCCATTAATGTCATTGATGAATACGAACACCAATATGTATTCATATGTAACTAATCAAGAGTAGGCATAAATTTGTGAGGAGTTGAGAAATTTCACATTTAGCATGTCAAATTGCGCCCTTTGCAGTAAAGCAAGAAGAGAGAGCAGAGGGTGGTGGGGTGATAAGGAAAAAAAAAAGGGAAACCACCTACAAGATCTGCTGTCCCCAGGTGGTCACCCATCCGAGTAGTGAGCAGGCCTAGCTGTGCTTAATTTATAAGCAATTTTAATTGAAATCAATTTAAACAAAAAAGAGAGTTGAACCCCAAAATTGTCTGCAGATTTGAGCAACTGTGAGGTGGTCACCCATCCAAGTACTGAGCAGGCCTAACAGTGCTTTACTTCAGGAAGTGAAAACGTAAGGTAAAAGTTGTGGTAAAATTTACAACACTTGGTTTGACTCTCATTCAGTAAACCAATTGAGCAACTGTGAGGTGGTCACCAATACAACTCACGTCAAATTGTTTGCGAATTTGAGCAACTGTAGTTTCTAAATGCATTTTTGGTGGGATTTTTGCGAAACGATAGCCAAATCGCATGCAATTTGAATAAAAAAACCCTTTCTTCTCCCACAACTGGCAAACTTTGAAAAAGATATGCAATATCTCATCTTGGTTGTCGGAATTTCATGCATCACAAAATCATATTGCAATTGTGATCAAATTGAACACCTCAAAATTCCTTAGAGATAAGAAGGAAAGATAGCACACCTGTTCCCATAATAATAACAACTTACAAACATAGTAACACATTTCCCTCTTTTCTTTCTCCTTACCTCCTTACCCCTCCCCCCCCCCCCCCACCTCCACCAATGCTCCTCTCACCCACTTTAAAGGGAGCTAAAAAATAAAGACAGATCCCCATGGGATTGACTCCTTGGATAACATTCAGCAGCTCTCTGTTTGGAGTTTCAACTCCGCTAAGTAAAAACATGTTCCCGTCCATTACGGCATGAGTGAGAGACAAATTGCTATAAGACCAGATACTGAAGCCAAGACAACATTGCATGAGATTACATACACACATCACCAATGAATGTTGTAATACCAAACAAGAACAAAACCAACAACAACAAAAAACAAAAACTAAAAAAAACAAAACAAAAACAAAACAAAACAAAAAAAAAACAAACAAAACAAAACAAAAATCCAACAAATAAATAATAGCAAAACAACAACAAACAGCCTTGCTCCTAACTGGTCCACAGAGTGGTCTAACAAATCACTTACCAGCACTCGTACTTGACCTATCCAAGATGTCTCCACTGACAGACGGAGCGTCACTAGACTCACGGTCCACCCTAAGCTGAGTACTTCCCCTGCGGTCTTCATTGGCTAGAGATTGGTGGCGGTTCTCCTGGTAGAGGTTGATGGCCTTTTTCAGGCCACCAGTGGGTTTCCGTTTTCTAATAATACTTGTGACGATTTCTCCCGGGCTTTTACCTCTATAGGCTCCAGCAAGATGTTCTGATGAAGAAGAAGAGATCATATAACCACTACTGCCATTACTGCTAGGAACACCAGAAGTGGTGGAGGGTGTTGCAGATGTACCATTCGAGCCATTCCCTCTAGTGGCTTCAGTTTTCCCATGATCAGTGTTGGCACTTTTGCTTACAGTTCCTGCTGCAGTCTTAGACACTGCGTAGTTCATAGATGCCCGAGGAATGAATTTCGTGTTTGTCGGATTTGAATTAGTCTTTCTTACCATTACAGGTTGCTGCAAACTTTCAGGTTCATATTCAATGGGTGATGCTCTGATTGAGCTCGTGTTGTTGAATGGTTCGGAGTGACGTTTTGAATGCCTCCCACGAACTGGGAGCGTCTGCGACCATGAAGTATAGTCAGACAGAGAAGGAGGGAGCAGAGAAACAGGCTGAAAACCTGCAGAAATAAGTTCATAATTACAGACAACCAGAAACATACATTTCCATAACAGCAAATGCTACACAATCAAATTTTTGTTCAAATTATTAGCAATGCACAGACATTATACTTCCATAATGATAGCAACATGATCCAGTTATATTATCGTTTGTCAACCAATACTGCATATCAAATCAGCACCACAGATTCGTTTTACATTATTATCATTGACAATATCTAAAAATAGACAAATTAGAAGCTTTTCAGGAAACTTTATCGTGTAACTGATCACATTCCATACACTTTTTTTTGTATACAAACTCAACTAATTTAGGAATTCCGGTTCCACCCAGTTAGCTAGAAAGCTATACTAGACTTGTAACATTCCATTATAAAGATCATGTCATGCTACATCTGGGTACACGAACAAAACATAAACCTTGAGACAGCTGCGGGTATACCAGTGTTTCCCCATGTTCAGGCACCAGAGCTCGTTTGAGCAACAAGGCACATGGTCTCATTGTTCTCTGAGCAGTTCATAAGGGCCTTAAAAATTTAAAGAAATTAAAAAAATAATTCTCAAATTACTGTTTTGTGTACACCTTAATCAAAATGTAACTTAATTAAGAGAACCGCTAACCACTGTTGTTGGATCCACTCTTATATTGGACTGTGTGTTTCCTTTTTGGAGTTGTCTGAAGATCAGCTTTGCTGTCAACCGATGTAATAATTCCAACTGGTGTTGAATTTAAACTAGATCCCGTGTTCATCATTATTGGTTCTTCCTTGTCATTATCTTCATGCTGAACAGAGTTCACCAATTTAGAGTGAGAGCTCTTCACGCCAACATCACTGCCTTTTCGAGAGACTGATTCCCTACGTGTGTCGGAGCCCTGTGTCTCACACACATGAATGCTGTTCCTGTTTCCAGCACCTATAGGGCGGTTGCCAGCTTTAGAAGTTCCAGCAGCTTTTCGTGGTTGGATATCACGCCTGACAGGAGTGGCGGGAAGAAGTCGTCGGTTGGACGGAAGAGAGGTAATAGTACTCCTGCGCTTCAGAGCAGCTGGATTTCTTCTTATTGCAGGGACAGTAGCACACTCTTGGTTTGGGTCCATCGGGACATATGCCCCCTGTCGAGACTGTGGTCTCCTTTTGGATGGGAAGGCTGTCTGTGGACTACCAATCATTCTCCTCGAATATGGGTGTGTCTTGGTGGGCAGCAACATATCTTCCTTCAACGCTCCATGTTGCTTCAACTTGTTGACCGCAGATGATGACGCACTTGAACGAGGAACGTCATCGTCACTGGGAGAAGACTGTCCATGTCGATCAGAACTGCTACCACTCTCAATTTCAAAATCAGATTCTCTTCTAGTCGCCAGATCAGCATTTTGAGGGAAAGGTTTGGACATATCGTATCCCCTAAAGCTCCTGGACATTATGCTGGATCGAGATTGATACCTGAAGGTGGATGTCATTGGCCAATCTGTGGAAGAGGTGGGAGAAGTGGGAGAGGTTGGAAGCGGGTCTGATAATTCGTGTTGGCCCTCGTCACCAGGATCGGGTGTCTTCAGACCAAGAGTGGTGGCACTTGTCTGGAATGAAGTATCAGTAGGGAGCACCTGCATACTCCAGGGCCTTTTCTTGCTTTTAAAATACTGGAACTTTGTGGCAGTAGTCTAGGGGGAAGAGTGAGAGAGAGAAAAAGGAATTAAAGGTTTGGACATATACTTAAAAAAAAAATTTTTTTAAAAAAGGTTTGCAGGGGTGTAGTTAGATGTTCAGCTTAACTGGATCATATAAAAAAAAAAAAAAAAAAAAAAAAAAAAAAAAAAAAAAAAAAAAAAAAAAAGATTAACTATGACATATTATCATAAAATTAATTTACTACATATGCAATTACCATTACATTTTCCTAGACTTTAATGTATAGATACAACATTGAAGTAAATACAAATTCCTGTTGAACTATTTGCCCCAGACAGGCCACTATTCCATCCCCTTCGTCCTCCAGATAGTTTGCACACACGGAGAATGTGTTCATGTGTGGTATGGCAGCATATACATCAACCAAACTACTCAAACTTGGGTTTCTCTACCCCTTGCTCTGGAGGAGGAAGGGGATGGGATACTTACTTACTCACTCACTACTTGCAATCCATACTAGAGAACTTGCAGAAATAGTCACATGTTTCTGGTTACTATTCATTAGCAGTACTCTTCTGAATATTAGATTATAGACAATTAATGCTCCTGTATACATCTACTGGAGATAAAACTGAACCAGTAGTGTACTCTTCTGATTATTTATGGACATGCAGCAGTGAACCCTGGACCACACACACACACTGCACAAAGCACGTGCTGACCCACAAACACCACACCAGAGAAGTGTGAACAGTGAAAAGAAACATAGTTAGTTAAGATCAAGAGCTGTGTATCTACATGGCACGCAAAGTCTACTCAGGATATATAATTAGCTTGTTCACAATAATAACAGCAGAATGTGCAGAATCAGATGAACAAAAGTGTTCGCTGTAAACAGCAACACTCAAATAGCTTTGCTAGGCACTAACATTTCCTGTTTGAGTATTGAACCACAGAAATGTGAATGAAAATTGATGAGCACTGCAAAACTGGAAGGGTTAATGCTGCATAGCTTTGCAACACAGTGAACTGGACTTAACATAGAATTACAGTTAAGAAGTTAAAGTTCCATGTACGCATTCAGCCTGATACTGCCTTATATGGACAAGTGGAATACACACTAGATATTCCTGTATTCATCCGGAGAACAACTCGTTCAAAATGATCATCCATATGTACATCGGATGTTATATAATTTAAAGGTACCACATACGAAATGTACCATAGGTGAGGTGGAATGACAGTACGGGTTATGGTTAGGGTGGAGGTTAAGTTCAAGGTATAATGTTGGAAGGGTTGGGGGTCATGTTTTAATAAATTCAGGTTTAAATTGAGATGTTGAGGGATATGGTTTGGTTTGGAGTGAAGGCCACACTTCAAGCCCAAGTCAAGCTACCACAGAACACCACCATTACGGGTGGTAAAGTGCAGACACACCCCCTTTGGTACACAAGTACTTAACCAGCATGATTGACAAACAAACACACACACGTCACTAAACAAAAACAAAGCAGGAATATCACACAAACAAGTTGACTACCTTAGCATCAGTAGTTTGCGCAACAGGACGTTCCGGTTTCTTCCCAGGTACAAACTTCTCCGTCAGTACAGATCCATTATGATTGACTACAGTGGACTCTTGAGTGGCAGTGTTAAGGTGGGAGGGGCCAGAGGTCATCAGAGCCTCCATAGACGAATGTCGTCCAATGCTCACTTGGGTAGTGGGCACACTACTCCCTTGCTTCAGTGTGTTTGATCTGCTGAAGTGATGGGAACTTGAGGCCATTGAAGTTGAGGTATACATTGAGAAATCATCAATGGTCCTCTTGGAATCAGCAGACTTGCTCTTTCTTCTGAATGATCTCCTTAAGGATGAAAGAATCTCTTTCCTGCCCCTAGACGAGTTGCTTTGTTTTTCACTAGCTACTACTCTACCGTTACTTGCCCTAGGGCCATAGTTACTTGCGTCAGTAGCTGATCGCTTAAGTATACCCGATTGTATCCGGTCCAATTCCATACCAGCTTCGGTGCTGCGATCCAGCTGTTCTGACCAGTTAGAGAGAAATTGGAATGAGATATGGATATCACCCCTCAATTTGGAACTGGATTTTCCAGGTTTTGGTCCGAGTTTGTAGGAGCGAGTAACCAGATTTGGGTTTATTTTGAAGCTATCTGGAATTAGTGGAAGGTATCCTAAATAATCATCACTAAATCGACTCTTCTGTCTCACTGTAATGTTGATAGTACTACCTAATGACATCAGAGGGCTGCAGGTACACACACACACATGCACACGGTGGGGGGAAGACACACATCATTTTTACTAAAGTGAAAATGTTCTTAAAGATCAAGATCAACATCCCAGCTTACAAAATTTTAACCTATCATTAGAAATAATAAATTTGCATTTAAATATTACTTTTGTGGTCGGAATATCTACCAATGCATCCTGGATTAGTTTTGTACTTAGTTTACACAAAGTGACAGATCAAAAGTAAATCTCCAAAAGGAAATCACATTTTTGTTTGGTTTGTTGTGTTAAATTGAATAAACACTACAGGGAAGAAAGACCTCCAGTGCAGGATGGAAAATAAGACCTAATGTAATTTAAAGAGAACTTGCTGCAACTTCCCACCTGACCTGATGACTCCTTGAGTTGGCTAAATATCATGGTTACAATTCTGAAGCCATGGTGACAAATTGCCACCAGTATTCACCACTGCTATGGTATGCATGTAAATAATCCTCCTAAACCGCCTGATCAAAGCATGTGTATCACCTGATCAAAGCATGTGTATAGTGGGGACTTAAGTGTGTAACATAAGTAAAAGGAAGTGGCATCTCAACACATTCCATCCATGATTAGGCTGCCATGCAACAGAATACACTTTACCATGACACAATGCATCTCCTTGTCAACGTACATAACAAAGTCTTCATTCCAGAAAGGGCACGTTTGCTTGGGAAGAAGCCGGCTTTTATACTTGTCCTTGTCCGCTCGAACGCTCACGTACACCTCACAGGGGCCTATAACAGAAGGAAGTGTAACAATATCACACACTAGTATTCACCACTATAATGGCAATAATAAATACTAATGATGAACCAACAGCGATACATACCTAAGTTATACAAGGTACATCAAGAATACACACACACACAAACTACACCTGCGGTGCCAACCAGCCTGGAAAACTAACAATCTTTATGGCTGATTCAGAATATCACATTAAAATTCTTGGAATTAAAACAAATTCAGTATATTCATGTATTTGGGAGGAGGTGGGGGCACATTAATGTGCTAATAATTAGAATCATTCTACACGTAAGAATATCACAAATATTTGCTGTGTCATGATTTTTTCACACATCTATGGGTGCATTTTGCACTTGGTAGCTAAGATCAAACTTGCTACAGGATAATGCTGTCTCCATTACTGCAACTTTGAATGCTGAAGCTAACAGGGCACACAAAAGAACTGGCTATCAAGGAAAGAGTGTTGTTTGAAACACTATAAACAAATGTTTTACTCCTTGTGTTAACAAGGAACTAGACAAAGGGAATATTGTAGGATGTTGCTCCATGGTTAAGGGTTAAAAAGTATCTACAGACCTAGATGTTTTATACACACCCACTTCTCCCTGTCTTGATCTCATGGACAGACAACAAAGAACAAAAAACTTATACCCATCAAGTACTTAACACATACCCATTAAGAAATTAACAGGTGTCTAACATGTAAAAGATAATAGCAAGTAACATGTATCTAGGGATTAACAGATGTCTAACTACAAAGCTGGCTACTAGTATGGGCCTTGTAAAGAAGGTAAGGCAGTACCTGTATGTCATTGGCTCGTTCATACCAACCTTTGCCTCCCACTTCTGTTGTATAAAGTGGCCACCAGCCAGCAACAAAGCAAAAGTTGTCAGGACATGAAATACTCTATACATCATTATGTTCCTGTGCTGCTAAGTGCATGGGGAGATTGAACACATAGGCACAAACAAGGTTAAGCTAATTGCTTAGGGAGCACTCAACTGCTGATATATTAGTACATAAAGGAGACACTAATTGGGACTATGGTATACAGTCTAACTCGGCACTTCAATCAGATCAAAAAGTTGAAAGCTTAATGCAGAATAGCATTATTTGTTTTAATTCGGGTGTCGATTCAAGTTATATTTCGCATTTCCAATATTGAAACAGAAATGCTACAATGCTGTCATCAATTTTGTAACAAAATGATTATCACGAACTCGTTCATAATGGATGTCCAAAGGGGAAAAACAACTAAGCTAACATTCTGTCAAGCTTGCCATGGTTGTGTGAATACATTGCAGCAATGATTAAATCACTTGGATAACCATCTCTTTGGGAGTGTAGTTCTATATTCAAAACTTGAATGCAACAAGCTACAGAAAGAGCTAATTAAAATCCTTTAACAACACTCGTGTTCGAACATACCTTGTACAAGAGTGACCATGTACACACCATCTGTGTGGCAAGGTATTTACGAGTTACAAAGTCTGCATGTAACCCCATATATACTACATAAGAAGAGGTACCAGTACAATGGATAGGTTTTGAGAATTTCAACCAAGTATAAAATTAACAATACCTATTGGGTGGGGAAGAAGTGTGTGATCCCTAAAAAGTTCAGTAATGGCAGCTGTAGTCAGAACAGCACACATAAAACTGATAACACCATTAATTAACAAGCTAATCATCCAGGAATGCAAGTGTTTTTCCATCTGTAACACAAACACACAACACCCACTTCTCTTTGAAGGCGTATAGTGTTTGTAGAAAACCCCTTTACTTGGAAAATAAACTAAAAGCTACAATTGTTATGCTGTTATCATAACAAATGCCTGTACCTTCTATCCTTTATCAGTACCTGGTGCCATTCAAAGGAAATCCAGTTATTCACACAATATGAGATCATCAACAATATAAGATAGTTTGAGACATATACAGATGCAAGGAGGAATGAGTGACAGAGAAGGTTTAATGTGATTTTGTGAGATATTTAAATTTTATCCAACTCTGTGAACTTGGCATTCATAAATATATATTTAACCACCATTGAAAACTGATAAGGAAAACTCATTAAGGTTCCGGAGTAGATTACAGGTTAATCTGTTAGCTCTTAAATATTAACAGCAAAGGGGTTACTGGAATATTCTATAACATTTATCCTACTGTGGTGTGCAAATATTTACCATTGTTTCAACCTCCCACCTCTGCCTGCTTAAAAGATTAAGGGACTTTATGTTATGCAAGGGCAAATATCATACCATAGGGGATTAATATAGGTCAGTAGCTACTAGGGAATAGTTCTATTCAAGATTGTAAAAGTGACATATGGCATATCTACAATTTACCAAGCTGGCCACCCTTGAAACATGTTTGGTAGTAAACATTTTCATGCAGTAAAGCTTCTTCCTCAACTTGTACAGCTACAACAGTTGGAGTGTGGGCTCACCTACATCATAACCACCTCCTCACTGCCAACTACTTCTAATCATTCTTGGCTACTGGTAAATATGAACTGGCTCATTCCAAGAGAGCTAAAACATTTTTTAAAAAAATTAAAAATCCAGCTAGCAACCTACCATAATTTGCAGTAAATCTGGTTTACTTACCAGTTTTGTTCTTGAGATGGAGCTCCCTGGCTTGGTGAACTGGAAAGGATAGGAAGGAGGGGAAGACAACCACCAAATCACCAAATTGGTCAAGAAAATCAACCACAAACTGTAGCTATGATGACCAAACGGTACCCAGCGGAAGTTCTGGGCAAATGAAATCTACACTTCCTCTATTGGTATTTTAGACAGGACGTATTAAGGCAATTACGTTCCAGATTGCTTCCGGTTAAAAAAATTAATTAAAAAAAAAAATTGGGGAAGAAAACAATGCTAATATTAGCACACCCAAGCTTTCCATAGGTAGAGCTTCGTCAAAACTGAACGCCTCTGCAACAATCTAACAAAGCCAAGCTACACCCACGCACACCAAGGTAACACTACCCTCACTCCAAACAACAGAACAAAACTGCAAACACAATTTGGGCATAACCAACCTATTATGCGGACATGTGAAGGCACCCAGTTGACACCTGCAGAATAGTCACTCGTCATGGTGTTTAACAGCACACTCCAGAGGAGACGAAAGAAATGGTAGCTCCGTTGAAGCTACTGTATATAGAATAAACCCTAGCTGCTCAATAGACGTAACAAAATTCAAAAGCACTAGCCTGCACTTCGAATTCAGACACAACTTGATTTACCGCCTCTCCTAAGATGAGCAACGTCCAGAAATCGTTAGCCTGCTTAAGACGTTGTAGGGCCAGAATATACAACTTTTCTCGACTTTAAAGTATACTTAGATTAACTGCAACGATGTACTCATAAAATTTATAGTGTAATCTAACAAGCAATTTATAGTATGATAAAAAAATTGTGTACGTTTATAGAGCAATAGACCAATAGCTGTAACCACAAGGCGCCAGATGGCGGAAGTTGGCATTTACTTTTGGGCACAGTTCCCAACAGTTCTCTTGAATTAAACCTGGGGCTCCAGGAGAGTAGCAGCAGAACAACATTCCAGAAAAGATGATCTTTCTAATAAAAACAACAACATGCTGGTGCAGGTATGCAGTTGTCCTTGGGAAGAATGTCTGATGGAGCTCTGTCATTCTCAGCAAGAGTGTTAAGATTGTGAGTCAATAATTTAAATTTAAAAATGTGAATGCCCACTGAAGTATGTGGTATCTTTAGCCCTGGTAAATCTCATTATGCATGTCCAACAATTATTGCTATAATTTATCCTTTTTTTCCTTCTTTTTCTTCCTTCTCTTTCCCCCCTTTTTACCCTCTTCCATGAAATTTTATTTCGGCTTTCTAATCAACTATGTATCTGTTATCAAAATGTAATATTTTATCATATTTTTTCTAAAATAATTGGATCTGTTTTGATGGGGAAAATTTTTACCCTGGCTTGATAGAAAAAGTCTGACCTGTTTTAACAGGAAAATATCTGATTTTATAAAACAAAAACAATATCCCAAATTTGTCAGTTTATTTTATTTTTTGGTTAAAAGTCACAGAATGGATCCATTTTATCATTTTATTCTTTTTTTCTGCCTTTTTTTGCTGCCCTACCTGCCATTTGAAAAAAAAAAAAAAAAAAAAAAAAAAAAAAAAAATCAATCCATTTGGACCACTTACCATTTTGTACCCAAAATTGCCAAAAGTATCAATATTTGGTTGTTGTTTTTTTTTAGTTTTGAAACCAAAAATTTTGTCACATTCTGGGATCAAATTTCATCATAATTGGTCCATGCGTCTTAGAGGTGCTCCTAGACAGACAGACAGACAGACAGACAGACAGACAGACAGACAGACAGACAGACAGACAGACAGACAGACAGACAGACAGACAGACAGACAGACAGACAGACATTGGTGATTTATTATTAGGGTTATACAAACTCTTGGATAAATTACCATTTGTCACGTTTTATGATATACTATTATTTCTAATGTGAGTTTCATTAACAACACAGCTTTTCTTAAAATAATTTTGTACATGCATATATATATTGTCTTACCATTTCAATAAAATTGAGTAAAAAATTCACAGAAGAAAGTTTAGTAGACTGAAAGAAATAAATATGTGTGAAGGTAACTGCTAAAGATATTATAATTTAGTTTAAGCTAGAGGAGCGAAGAAAAAACTGTGTCCATACGGTTTACACTTGCTAGAATTGTTTCTACACTGGATATGATGAGAAGACAACTAACTCGACATACTGCCTGTCCATAACATCAGATATTGGTCACAATTTCCACTTTAAGTTTAGGGAAACTATAATTAGCAGGTAAGAAGCCAATTAAATGAGCATTTATTGGGGTGAGCATTAGTGGAGCATGCTAGCCTGCACCTGCTGTGATAGTAGTGAAGTTTATTTTTATTTATTTTCAAAAGTATCCGATATTGTAATCTTTTTCTTGGACAGATAGAGTAATTATTTGTCCACAACATGATCAAAATGTTTCGTTATTTTTTTTCCCTCTTTGCAATATGGACCACCTCAACCTCCATGAAGCGGCTGTCTTGCAATGCACTCAATGAGTGCACAAATCACATGATCTACAAACTGTGTCTCTAAAGCACCACTAGCAATCAGTATTCCTTTTCCTTTTATAGTTAGATTCAGGAGCTCTATTATTTGGAAGGCAATGTTTTCTGCCCATGCACAGCAAAGGTAATTCCTGAGCAATGTAATTCCTGACCCAAGTGATCCCTGAGCCAGGTGATTCCTGAGCCAGGTGATTCCTGAGCTCCTCAAGATTCCTAGAGTCTCCTGAAACAAGTGACAATTGGAGTACAATGTTGTGATTCTGAACAGTTGGCAAACTTTAGACTTACCAAATCAAACTAAATTAGGATTGGGTGAGTTAGGCTGTGTAGTATAATTTCTCCTATCCAACAACTGTAGATTTTTTTAACTAATTGAGGAGCTCAAGAAAAATAACAAGAAAAATAACAAGAAAAAAAGGTGTGTAATAAAATAAAATCGGATAGCATGTAACATCAACCGAGAACTAGCCTAATATAATTGGCCACCACAGAGTAACCCCAGGAATTGGTTCAGGCCAAGCTTGCCTGTGCTGGTACACATGCACTTGATGAGTGTGGTCCCTGCTCCTACATCTCTCCTCCAGACATTGTCCAAATGTTTATTTTTGCTCCTTATATCTATTTCCACTCCAAATTTTTGGCTTATATTCTTTCTTTCCAAATCTTTTTTCTTCTCAAAATCAACCATTAGGAGTTGGTTTGTACCTCTGGGAGGCAGGAGGAAACTCGGTCTGTTGTGAGTTGGCTACCATAACCTCCACCACATAAGGCAGGTTCGAGGTACTCACTATGAAACCTTAACCCTATTTTATTTCCTTTTCTAGCTGCTGTATGGCCTGATCTAATAGTTTAATGTGTTGTTCTCAAATTTGCTTAGATATTCAGTTAGAAACAAGGCAGTTATTAAGGTTAAGGGGGGGGGGGGGGGGGGGGAGAGAGGATTTCTCCCCAAAATAATTGTCCTCAGCATTATCTATTCCAGAGTATAATTATTGCAGATTTTACTGCACCTGCAACATTTGTTTGGCTCAAGTCAAAAGTAGACTTGTGTTGTGGCATCATGGGGCCATCAACAAATACACTGTTTAATCCAATGTTTGCAATCAATTGTAGTACATCTGGTCTGCTCAAATCTTTTGTTGGTTGTGTGATGTACATGAACAATAAATAATAAAGTTTAAGAGAGAATCGAGGTAACGAATGTTCTAACAAAGCCAAAATACTTGTTATTTGTTACGTGTGAAGAAAATCTTTCCCCTAAGATCACAAGTTTTGATTAAATGCTGGGGACCCCTCATATTGAAGGAGTGTTCAATTTGGTTTGTTTCAGATTATCAAAGATTATCAGCACTCCTATGCTGGTGTGGCCTGAATCTACAACAATAGATTCAGTTCTGCCATGCTGATTAGGGTAGGACCTGGGTTGAACTTACTTCAAAATGTGTTGGATGAACCCATGTCACCACACCCTAGTTTAAAAGATAAATTCATTTAATATGAGGCATCCAAATGTTAACAAGAGGTGTAGCTGGTTGACAAATATATGAAGACAAACATTAAAGATTCACAAATAAAAAAAAAAAAAAAAAAAAAAAAATTTATTTATTATTTTTTCGATTAATTTTTTTTTTTTTTTTTGGTTTCCCAAGCAAGTTTTGGTAAGTTCCCCAATTATAGAATAAATTAATATTGATGAAGCTGAAGTATTTGGTTAAAGCATTATGCAGCAGGAGTGGTATGTAGGATCATCTAACCAGGGACTCATAGTCTTAGGACCATCTCAGATCAAAGAAAGGGTTGCCATAGTTCATCCATTATATCATACATACCTGTTTGCTATCATTAAATCTGAATCTGTTTTTAGCCCACCTGAGATGATCGACATCAACGAAACACTCCTAGCAAACCAATCACCCAACTGTATGACTA
Source organism: Lycopodina hypogea (assembly GCA_963969325.1). Classification (NCBI taxonomy): domain Eukaryota; kingdom Metazoa; phylum Porifera; class Demospongiae; order Poecilosclerida; family Cladorhizidae; genus Lycopodina; species Lycopodina hypogea. The sequence continues at coordinate 9,918,964 of OZ017791.1, read as the reverse complement.
ACTAATACAATTCACCTCCTATCTATATGTATATTAGAAGAACTGTTTAACTATGTTCATCCGTTTCTCAAAATCCCTGTTAAATTTTGATCAAACTTATAGGGATGGAGACCCACCCTGAGATGGTTTTATGCCAGGTGGCATGTCTGGGAAAAAAACAGAATTTGTCTGTCTGTCGGTCTGTCTGTATGTTCCTACCATCATTAGGCCAAACTGGTAGATGGATTTATTTTAAACTCGGCATGATGATAGGTTTTGACCCTACTTAAGACATGGGCTAAAAATTTCACAAAATGGTTACCATGGTAACGATAAAACCCCCAAAAATGATATTTTTGCCAGAAAATCCATTGGAGCTACAGTTCTAAAACTTGGTATGAATATACAACTTCACTCTGGGAGTAACATGGGCTGTGTCCCACCTGGCCACACCTCTTCCTTTCTCTGTGTAAGGCTATTAATGCCAAAAATGGTATTTCACCAAAATCACTTGAACCTAGGGAGTTAAATCAATGAACCCATATATATTTAGAATCAATATAATCTGACCATATATCAAATCTGTCGCTCCAAAGGTTTGCTTGGCCAAAGTACCATTTTTGTCCTCTTTTGGGCCTGACACAAAAACAGAAGTGGGTGTGGTTTGTATACTCTACTTTGACTATAATGTTTGATGTTGAAATTGGCCGGGCAACGCCGGGTATATGCTGCTAGTATTTAATTAAATATTGAGATAAATATATAGCTATGGAGCTATACAATATATGCAGAGCTATTATTTACATGCTCTTGCTTGCTAATTTTTTACTAGTGAACTTGACAAGTTCAAGGAGTCTAAATATTGCTTCTTATTGATCTTGTTCTTATGAAACTCCTCCAACCATCAGTGCTAAAGTCCCCGGGTTCAACTTCTGGTCATGGTTGGTTGTTTCCCTCCCCCCCCCCCCCCTTTTTTTTTACCCACGATTAAGTCAAATCATGAGTGGATTTTTGGCTGGAAATTTCCAGTCTTGTATTCAATACCTGAACCAGCTTTGTACGGAGTGCATGAAGCACTTGTCAGAAGCTTCTGGTGTGGAATTGAAATTAGCCAGCACTGATAAAGCAAACACCAAGTACTGTTGCCTCTGCTGCCTTCTCCAATGTGTAAACCACCCAACAGATGTTAGTTGCCTTCACTGCATAAATGTTTTAGAGACTCAATATTTCCATTGATTCATTCTAATTGTGTTCAGTCTACTCTATTGCAGTGGGCTATGTTTGAAATATCATAATGCAGAACGGTGTAATATTCAGATAACTTGACAATTGTCAACAGCTTGTGGTCAGTCAACTGCAATTATGAAGAACAGTCAACTTCAATTTTTAAACTTAGAGTCAACTACATTTGAGCCAGTCAACAGCAATAATGTAATAGATAAGAAAATATCAACTACAAAAGTGTTTGCTTGAAAGTAGCTTCCACTGTAGAACTAGTCAGATGCAAGAGAGATGAAAAGAGTCAAACAAAATAGAAGCCATCTCTAAATGAGTAAATTTTGATTTTAAAAATGTAATAGAGGTAGATAAATGTATTTGAAATAAAGTTCACTTTCCCAGTACAGAATTCCTACACTTGATTTTATGTTTGATTACATCTGAATGCGTGATCAGGTGACATAATCATCTATTCCAGAGATATTCCAACAATTTCCATTTACTTTCATCAGAACAGCACAGAGAGTGTATTGCGGTACTTATAGATGCTTCATTAGTGTAGGACAACACAAGTAGATATAGCTACTCTAAGGCTGCAAATACCAACTATGATCAGACCATCACAGCCACCATGTTGGCAGGCAGGTGGGAAGTCCATCTTGGAATATCCTATCCACCACCAACATAGGTTAGCTCTTAGCATCAGTTTAGGAGTGAATCCAGAAATTCACTGTATTGTTCTTATCAATAAATAGATATCACCTCTCTTTTTTTATGATCAGCTTCTAGGTCAGCAATAATGGTGGCTGTATTCCAGACCTTACTCCTAATGTCACCACTGGTAGATGACCAACCATCATCATTACATTAGACTTCTGAGCAATTAGAATCTGTATAACTTGAAGGATATTCTGAACTATAGAGATCATCAGCCGTGTTGGCTGATAGGACCTGTTCTTGGACTTCAAGAGTGATTAGTGGTCTGTGGCCCAGTGATGTTTACAAACAAAATCACCAAAATCACCTGAGAATAGAGGCTGCTCTAACTCACCAGTTTTTAGCCAACCAGCTGCTTGAAAATGATACACAGGGAAGAACAGAGCAGTGAATCCAATGCAGGTCAGTATTCTGGAGGTTCATTTGGGTACCCATATCAAACATGTACATCAATTAGCAGAGAAGTCTTATGTTATTTTATAGTCAGGCACATTAGCTGCGAAGTTGTTCTATTCATGTAGTTCACTTGTCATAGCTCTGTAGTTTGCATGCTTGTAGGATGGACTAATATGGCCCCACTTGTACAGCTTGCTGGGTGGATGCCAAGAGGGTGCCAACTAGACAATGGAGCAAGACACTCCTTGTCAGGGAGAATTAGCAGTGTCTCCCTGGATCCACAATAGAGAGTCAGTTATTCATCCTACTTGGATTCCTGGAGTTCTGACAACAGCAAAAGAAGAGGTCACTGAATTGTTCAATTAATTCAGAACAAAACTTGTTCCACCTTAAAACAAGATGGTGTGATTGGTTGGTGAACGAAGAAAAAAAAGCTGACTTATATTTCCTTATAAGTTGCATCAACCAAAAAACAAGTATCCAAGGCTTACTTTGATAGCTAAAGTTGCACAATTTAACACAGAATTAATATCACCTTAGAAACTAAATGTGTGATTGGCTGGTAAACGAAGAAAAACAACTGCACTGAAAGCTTACTTTGATGACAACTTTTTCCAGACACAAAACATAAATAGAGATTGTTGGAAAGGGTTTTTGGAGTTGGAGGACAGCATTGTTAAAAATGTTTCAGTTCTTCTTCATCATATCTTTATGTATGAATTTCAAATTGTGTCCTGCCATTGTCCAGCACAAACCAGTCCTTCTGGGGAAGGTAGCGTGAGGTCTTCTGTGCAATTGCATGTATAAAATATGTGGATGAGATTCAGGGAAAATTTGGTTGTTTAACCAGTCATAGCTATATCAGAGGTCAGGTTATCTGAAGTTGGAATAACTGATTTCCAAATTTATTTTTATTTATGCCAAGCCCAAGTGCTCTCTTTAGCCCAAACCCAAGCCTTACTACAGCACTGCCTCTCCCATGCCAATGCCTTTGCCATTCAATTTTTGTGTTGCTCATTGTGACTACATAACCACTAACCATTGCCCAAATATGCTTAACATTTTTAAACCTATTATTCTATTCTACAATTCTAATAAATTCTACCTATTAATCTAAAAAAAAAAGCCTATTACTCTAATTTTCAGGCATCATTCCCAACATAATTCTCAGCTTAGAAATAACTTTAGTTCATTGTAGTTCAAGTAGCTTTATATATTATTTATTGTACTGTAACATAATCAACTCATCACTCACTCATCATATGTTCATTAGATTAACAATTTAACATAATATATGTTCTATTATTTTTAAATATTCAGCTGTCATTCTAAAGTATTCACCAATTGTTACAATTATGCTAGACTGCACCTGTTATTACAGAAGCAGTGCCAGCATATTTGGGCAATGGCTATGAATGACTACATAGCCTTCACAGGTGATATTAAAATAAGGATTTTCTACAGAGATGTGTGTGTGTGTGTGTGTGACCTCAAAAGGTTAAGCTTGTGCAAGATAGCATTGTCTGTTACATCATTATTCTCACATGGTGCAGAATAGTTGACACATTGAGTGGAATATACAACTATGACAAATAGGATTATACAGACCACGTGAACGGTAGCATGTGAGCTCATAATTAGAGTATTCCTGCCTGTAGATAAAGACCTCATGTTCTCATGTCTGGTAGATGTATACCACCTATTCCCCATTTGGTCCTTCTGTCATACCCTTGAACATTAGCTGTGTATAGCCTGGAATAGTGACATATTCTTACAGGACATGTTTTAGCACTTAGCTATGTACAAGATAGTAGATAGGTGTGGACAATGAGGACTAGCATGCCATTAATAAAAATGGAAATGAACCACACAGTTAGCTATTTGTAAGCATCCCTTTGTTTTACGTGGAGTCATCCTAGCATAGTAATCATGTGACACAGCATGTAAGGATAAGGGGCTTAACCAAGTCACTGTAGCCTCACAACTGTGGGTGTATACACTAGCAATAGCAGAGAGAAGGGCCCACTGTGGACAGGAGGTAGTCGTGAACACACCCCTCGCCCACCACACCCCTCGCCCACCACACCCCTCGCCCACCACACCCCTCGCCCACCACACTGCACCCCTAATGCCTTTCACTTGGAGATGAAATAAAGCCGATTTCAAGTGCATTAATTGTTCAAAAACATTTAACTTGCCAGACTTCATAGGAAGTTAAAATTTTTTTTTATCCACATTACATCTCATATATTATATCGGAACTCTACCCAGGTCACCGCAGTATTGAACCCCTTCAGTATTGCTTCACCTCTAGTGTGGTCTGGGACATCTTCCCTAGTCTTCTGTAGCATTCATTTACCTCAGACTACAGTGAGTCGAGGTTTTGTTTGTGTTTTTGAGAGAGAGATGATCAATACCTTACAGCCATTCCCTCTTAATCAGTCTTCTTTATTATTATTAATACTTTGATCTGAATTAATCTCCTTTTTTTTTTTAAGATTGACATGTAGCTAGGTATGTTATGTGGATGAGTTTCATTAAGCTTGCAGAGGTAATGCTCACTTGGAAAAAATGGACTGTTGGAAGAGCATGCACAACTCCATTGGTTGTATTCCCCCACTCTCTCTGGTACATGTACTGATAAGATAGACCAACTATAGAGAGGATTACTGACAGTGAATGATAAGGACAGGGGTGGGAGGGAAGGCAGATGGAGGAACACATAGTTGGTGATTAGGGAAGGGTAGGGGGGAAAGCAAAGCAAAGCAAAGGTATATGGATGGAGATCCATGGCTTATTTTTTAATAATTTCATTATGAGACACAGCCACTTCAAATAACGTGGCCAATTCTTAGGCTCACAATAAAGACAGTGGTTGATGGGCAGAGGAAGACACTGCAATGTCAGATCAAAGTAGTTCTTGTGGTAATGTGGTTGGGCATGGGAATCTCTAGGAGTGCAAGGGCTAGTTGACACAGTGAAAGTGCAGTGTTTGTTTACAGTTTACTTTTTCACACTGGGGAAGTGTTACAACTGGTCAAGCTTCCCTTCTATTCAGGTTTGACTTAACACACCTCTTAGAGTTGTGCTTATCTTTGGTTGACATGTCGTTAAAATATGTCATAACAACTATTAATCACACACACACACACACACACACACACACACACACACACACACACACACACACACACACACACACACACACACACACACACACACACACACAAATTACCCAATATAAGCACTAAAAGCCCTTCAAATGTTGTTACTTAGTGCACAAATCATTAGCAGTGGATGTTGTATAATTCATAATCACCTCTATGTCTCACCATGGTGTGTCATTCCCATACTGACTCAGGATTAATTGATATGCAAGTATGTGAACGAACAACTAATCTAACTACAAAGGTTTCCAGTTGAATGAGTGTATGAGACTTTCACTTTACAAATGCCTCGGTCATTTAACAATCAATATTTTTCTCTTCCTACACCACATTCCAACACTTTCCGTTGGTTTTATCTTCAGTGGTTGGACTATGATTAAACCCTTGTATTCATCCTTGTCTGTGAAAGAAAGATTGTGACAAAGTATTCAGTTTTTATCCTTACAATTGACTTGTTACACCAATTAATCAGTCATATTGAGTGTATTCCCTTAATATATATATAGCTATATATAGCTAAACAGTTATATATATATATATTGGTATATATGCATACTTTTATATATACATACATAGCTATATATAATGTTGAACAAATTTTTAAGATCAGTATAGCTAAGTCTCATATAGTCTGAACGAACATTTAAATTGAAATCTATGTCCTCATTTGAAAGTCTGCATTCAATTTAACATGCTAATTTAATTTCATGTTGTAACATTTGTGTAGACAACGGAACATAGATTTAGGCGTCCATTGTGTTCCTAAATAAAGCCACCCTTTATTGGTCAATTAAAACTGGAATTGCATTATAGAGACAGTCACTATAAGTCCTGATCATACTGCACGTAGCTCTCTTTTTAGAAACCTGGCATGATTGAATCAAGAAGATTCCTAGTCAACCTACTTCTACTTGCAAGCTTACTTGTGATGTTGATCCATTATGTTTTCCATACAGTTTCTACTCTCTTTTAATCTGTCTCTAACTTCGAAGAAATTGTGTTTACATGAGCTTACCAACAATTTAGAACAAGTACCTTATCTAGAGTGTATCTCTATAAGGATAATTTTCCGTCTGCCTTAACTCAGTGTTATGCTGAAGGCCATTTTCAGTGTATTGCAATCATTCTTAACCCAGTGTGATGTTGATTCTATCACCATATTTTAACATATCTTCACCTTGTGTAACATTGATTCAGAACAATTTATTTCTAGAAAGATGCAGAATGCTATTCCAGATGATGCTCAGCACATATCTGATGCATGTCTTAGTCATTTCACATCTGATCTCTCTGGATGCTCCCAACGAATATACAATAGCAAGACAGTCTGTTAGCTGATGGCTTTCTTCCAAGGAATTGCATTAGTTCAATCCTCTGGATAAATAGATACTTCATAATTGAATTAGAAATCACATTTTTAGTGGCTTCAATTAACTTCAACCAACCACTTGAAGGTGTACTGTACTTGCATGTATAGTAAAAATGAGCATGTATGATATAAATTTGGTCTCAACTGGCTTACATTTTGAGGTAGTCTGAACTTGAGCACCGTCAGGGATATCTGGAAGACCACATGCTCTCTGTCCACAATGGATGTTCTTCCTCATTTATCCTCAAAGTTTGTTCTACTCTTGTGGCATTCGAGTACGTATGGCTCTTTAGGAATCAGGAGCTTGTGTGTGTGAGGAACTGCTTCATAGGCTTTTGTTCCCATGGATAACTCTCTATAAGAAATCTGGGCAAGATGACATTTTTTATAGTTAAAAATATCTCTCTATTCTTGCAAGTGTTGGAGGGTGGCCACCATAATTTAACTCATCTGTTTAATAATTAAGAACCCGAAGACATCTATTTAACAGAAACCTCTCCCAGGCTGATGAACAATGGAATACTACTTCTTCCACATGTGCATATCATGGGACAGTCCAGGGATGATATGTCAAGCATCCTGTAACCTGTGGTGGCCTGGACCATGGGGGGTCTCTATTGCTTCTGATTTATGGAACAGTCTGTAGTTTGTGGTTGAAACATTGTCTAAGCAGAACTCTCCAGATTATCTTGCATGTGATGGGTATGAAATCTTAAAAATGTACATCCTTAATTCCTATTTGATCCCGAGATGCTTGAGGTTGGTAAAAAGAATGAGGAAAGTTTCATTCTATGCAAGTTTAAAATAAGCAAGAAATGAAGGATATCAAAATAATAATTTTTTTCTGCGTACACACACACACACACACACACACACACACACACACACACACACACACACACACACACACACACACACACACACACACACACACACACACACACACACACACACAATCACACTCTTTCTTTCTCTCTCTTTGTCTCCTTTCACTATATCTGTATGGTCCAGACAAAGTTCCTGCAAAGATGGGATGGATTCTTGGGTCAATGTTCTGTGGCTATTTACAAACCACAACAGGGACTTTTCAACACCATATGGTTTCCTGTCCATGACAGTGGACCACCCAGAACTGGTTCAAGGATCAACAGCACACTGGGTTGAGGCATGTTCACTACAGCTTTAGTGGGCTACATATTGGGTAAGTCAAACTTGTTTCAGTATGTTAATAATGTCTTTATCACCAGTTATAAGGCTCATAAAGAATCAACAGCCACACTCAGTTGAGGAAGCATTACTACCATACCTTTTTATCGAAAACCAGGTCAGTCAAGGTTGCACCCAGAAATCAAGACATTAATTGCAATGATCACGAACTCATAACCAAACTCCAGAAGAGCATGACGGGGGGGGGGGGGGGGCAGCAGTAACTTGTTCCAGCACTCCCAATATAGGTATTACCCTTAAAGAAAGGATGGGGGGGGGGGGGGGGGGGGAAAGATCAAAGAGAGTTCTAAATGATCAAAGAGCTAAGAAAAATAAATTTGGGTCCTAGTGGTTGCAAGTTATTTGTATTTCCCAGATGAGGTTTAAATGTTTGAGCTTTGTGTGTGAGCATGTTCAGTGTGCAATTAGCCACTTTTGTTGCAGTGGATGACCAAATTAGTTAACCTTTGTCCTTATTAAGTGTTTTTTGTAAACTGTATTTATAATTGGTATCAGTAGACCTTGTGAAATCTGGTGATCTTAGAAAACATGTTGTTTTTTAAAATTGAATCTATTGTGGTTTGAAGTTTATTGTCGGCATATAAAGCATGCTGTAGTTAAGAAATTGATGGTGTTAGCAGAATATTCATTATATTATCAAGCACAGCAGAAATAAGTATTCTTTTTTACTTTATGTTTTATCATTTTGTACCTTGAAACTTCAATGTTTATATTTGTAACTATATATATATATATATATATATAATTTTAAAAAAATTTTTTTTAACACATTAGCATGGTTTTCATTGTTTTAACTTAGCTTATAGCTGAAGGAAGTGAAATCACATGGAACAAATATGTACATCTAAAATGGAATCTTTAAATTCTAAAATGTAACTAGCTAATTCTAATAGTCTTCTGAGGCAAAATGAATTCTTATAGAGTTATTGACTAGATGCCACCGAGTTGGGACAACTACAACTCTTCGTGAGTAGGAGAGGTTGAGTCATATATTTCAAACCACATACATAATTCATGTAATCTACTATGGATTAAGAGCATGTCAGTGAAGGAAGAATCGTGACAGAAATGGATTACCAATATATGCATTAATGGAGATATTCAATGTCTGATTCAATACATGTTCAAGAACAGATCCTAAAGAATGATGTTTGTGAAGGATAAATGGATAATAGATGTGATCTCACATATGACACATGCATTGTCAGGGCAGAATAGATTTTGACACACACACAAAAAAAACATGTGATATGTTCTTATGTCATTATGTGATAGAGCATAAATACACTATCAGATTACTTTTAAAAATAGATACGCTGTGATCGGCACAGAAAATAGGCACACCCTGTAGGGAGATGAAAGGCAGCTCTACCATCTCACACTGTACTCACTTTGGTAATAAGGTTATACAAACAGCTAGTAATGTGAGTGTAATCTTCATGCATAGTGCGGCATTCCATGTTGCCTTTATATTATTCCAGCTCTACTGCATGTCCAATGCATTCCTACTAAAATAAAATTGTGGCTTAAAATGTTCCACTTTGTGTTGGACAAAGAAGTCATATTATTTCCAACAAAAAACAAAATTTGATAGAGTTCAAACAAGACTTTACCAACTGAAAGTTGAAAATAGATGTACATATGCATTAAAGTGATGTAATTAACATGGGGAATGCATACATTGTCATTGTCATCACCATACTTGGCATATGTTAGTGACCTAATAACAGGTCTACAAATTTTTGTACGTGTATAATAAGTAAATGGACTTCACTGTACAGTTATTGTTTGTGCCAAACTTCTTGCCACTGTGCATACACACCACAGAAATATTTTCAACACAACTATCCATATTATGTCTGATAAAGATTTGGGGGGGGGGGGGGGCTTGGCTTCATAGGTTTTGTGGTGAATATGGAAGAATTTGATTCCTGTGGCCATAGCCCTTACCTTCTCTTGAAACCACAAGTGTTACTATCTCTCCAGAAGTCTTGGGGCTCAATTAACAACCCTCAATTTATGGAATTTTTCCCTTCCCCTTCCCACCCCATCCTTGTAATGCAAAGATATCAAAAGCCACACTTTTGAGAAGATTTATGATTTATAAATTGCAGGTGCACTAAGATTAAAATTTTAAAAAAATAATAAAAAATAAAAAATTAAAAAAATAAATAAAAAATAAAAAATAAAAAAAAAATCTTTGAATGATATCAAAACCTACAGGGAAAAAAAATCTAACAAAAATATTTTGTAATATTTGTTTAATTATCTCATAATGTGTGCAGGAAGTCCATCGATAGCATTAGTTAGCAGTGCAGATCATAATATACCAATAGTTTATTTTATCTATTGGAATTTTTTATATTAGGGCTCTCTTCAGCATCACTGTACAGATTATATGCTGTTATCTACCCTATGTTTACCTTACTGAACTTTACCAAGCTATGGTGTTAGTAAGTTAATGCAACACAAGCCCATCATGATTATATGTTTTGTAGATACTTCATCCTAATTATGAAACAAATTTGCACAAATAGATTTGTGTATTTAGTTCATCTATTCATCAAATTCCTGTTTTAATTGCTCAACTACAATTGGTGCTATATATGTCAACAGCTAGTTTGATTGTTTACGTAATTCCAAGATGAATGCTACAGGGACAAGTTATCCATGAGTGCATAACTCAAATTGGCTTAAAACCAGAAGGTGTGTTTAGATTCAACAACACCAATCTCTTTGCGAGAGTGTATGTAGGTGTATGATGTGTGTCTCCATGTGTGAGTGTGTGTGGGTGACAGCGGTGAGCTCAACATCAAGCAACAAACACAACAACAACAACAACAACAAAAACGGACTTAGATAACTTGTATATTGATGTTGAAACAGTTAGTGAAATTTTTTTTAAAAAAATTATAAAATTTAGTTTTCTTACACAAAATTTTGTAAACAGCATTATTCATATTTCTCCATTGGAAGGTAAAGGGTACGTCTCAGTTTAGACTGAGACTAAAGATAGGGCCCAAACAGTAGTCTATATGTGCAGCATCCAGCTGTCACACATCAATTACAGTGCTATTAGCCAATACACACCTTACCTATCTGCAAAAGGTGCCGGATTCTACATTCTCTTTGCTGTTGAGCAGATCCAGGAAGTGGCACAAGAGAAGATGTATTGTGTGTAAATAGGCTCCCATGATTCCTTGAGCACCTGAACCAGATTAGATCATGGCTTAGATCACACATATAGATGTCTCCACACAGGCAATGTGGTAGACAATAATCACTCCAATGCAGCTGTTTTGTGGCAAAGTCAAGTTTATTTAAGGGCTAATAGAATAATAGTTGCCCACTAGCAGATGCTGGACTTTTATAGACTGAAACCATTTTTGAAATGTCCTAACTAAATGACAGCTAATAATGAGCAAACATCATGACAAGGCCTGGCAGTGAGTGAGTGTGGGTGGGTGTGTGTGTTTATGTCACTTCCAGCATTTGTGGATGCACTGGATGCTGTTGCCTGTACATGTCCTTACAACAGTGTTATAATCCAATTCTGTTGGTTAAGAGGACACCTGTCAAGTTGTTGCCTTCACCATCAACTTTATCTTGCACACATTACCTTCTGATCCACAATATCTTGAACAATTCCAAATATCTTTGTCATATTCTAAGTCCACCACATACATAACAATAGCAACAGAAATGTTTTCCTCCATGCCTGCTCTCTGTGGTGACAAAAAGGAAAAACTAGCTGATGTTAATTTATGATTTTGATGGTCATATTTTTTTGGCGTTAATTTTATAGTTTTGCCCAATGCCCATGCTGCTCCATGGGCTGCAGTTAGCTATGGCCTTGGGGGGCACTCACGAGTGCACACACACACACACACACACACACACACACACACACACACACACACACACACACACACACACACACACACACGTGGCACTGCTTGCTCCATTGGTATGCAGCTTTGATGCCCAACTATGCAAGTGTTGGTCTAATTGCTGTACTCTTCATTCGTGTCATTTTTGATACCTCAATCATTGTATTCCCCTTAATGCTTGTCTGACCACCCCCACACTTCTGGTTTGTTATTACTCATTGTTCTGTTCGTGGGCTTGCCTTTGTTTCCTGATTAATACTTTGTGTGAATGGAACACAATCAGCCTTCAGTATTACTCACTTAGAGTATATAGTTCACTGACATTGTCTGCTGCATCACTATATTTTTAACATTTGACAGTGCATCTACTCAGTCATGTTTCATAAACACACTTTGTTGTACTCTCATTTAGAATATTAATAGGTGTGTAATTCTTCAATAATGGCATAATGCTCATAAATCATTCTCTCCCATATTGTAGTAATACACACCATTTTACTTAGAACTCTGCGTGATAGAACCTACTTCTTTGTTCTATTTTATCCTCCTTGTAATATTCATATGTAAAATGCTTTGTGATATTTCATCTTTGTAAATTTTATTCTCTCTTTCCTTCTGTTGAATTGCAGTGTGTGTGCTGGTGTAGAACTCGTATAGACTTACTCAGCATGGATGACCTGGTCAAAGCTCAGATTCACTCTGCACTCTCACTCAACTTGCATCTGCTGTCTTTAGAAGGGGGCAAACACTTCTGCATGTCATTGTTCTAGTATATCTCTCAATAGTTCAGCTAACTCTAGCTTACCTATTCATATGCAACTCATGCAACATACTCAGTTGTTATTTTTACCATATTTCTATCATTAGAATATTATTTTTGGCCCATTTTAATATGTATAGCATTGTTCGATAGATTCTCACAGAAGAGTATTACCATGAAAGGTTATTGTGTTAGTAATATTGATTTGTGTACATAAGTTGTCGTTTAACTTCATTGATGTTGCTCAAAGAGGAGCTTGCTAACTCAGATTTTGATTTCATCTCCCACGTGCTTGGCTTGCAATAGCTACCAATACCCCCAGTCTCAGAGCATGCACTAAACTAGTTCTTTAATGTCAGATTATTATTATGGTGGTAGGTAAGCTTACTCCAACTAAAACTGATCACAAGTAGGCATTTATATTTTAATAGTCAACTGAGGATAATTAGAATTTATCAATCTTCAAACAACCAGGAAGCAATGCTTCATCCATGTTGGGCCACTGTTAACAGCTGTTACACTTCTATCCACTTAGGGATGTATTGTTTTGTCATCACTACCCAAGAAAGGAAGGAAATACTACACTGGCATTTACAATTATCTACAGCATTGCTTTAAGTGACTAATCGATCAGAGTTCCCTCCAGCAAGAATTTTTACAAACCAGAGGCAAAAGCTTGTTTGTTTTCACTTCATGTGTGTACATTTGTCTGTCTAACTTCTATTACAATTTCTTAACAAAGTGAAGCACTATTGGGCCTGCTTAGTGCACGATGGGTGACCTCCTGGGACCAGCTGGTGTTGCAAACTCCCCCCTCCCTCCCCTTCTTTTTTTACAAACTGCATAGAAAAAGCTTGTTTTGCTTTCACCATGTGTGTGTGCACATTTGTGTCTGCCTGCCCACTCTAATATACCCACTGGGATTGAGAGAATCACTGGACCCATTGGAATAAAATTTGGCATGGGCACTTGGGGAGGGTGTGTTTTGGAATTTATATCATTAAATTTTTAATCTCTATATTTTTGTCTAATCCATCTATCTTTCTAATTGTGCATACCCACTGGGATTTAGAGAAATACTGGGCCAATTGGGATAAAATTTGGCATGAGCATTAGGTGGGGTAGAGTGGGGAGTAGTTTTTTTTACATAATTAAAAAAAAATTTTTTTTAATTATAGCTGATATTTTGCCTATCTATCTTTACTAACCACATTAGGAAAGCTTATTTTTTTCACCTTGTGTGCGTGCGCACATTTTTATCTGATGTTCTGTCCACTCTAATTTCAATTACATTTTTTAATTGAAGTACAAATAACAGTAATTATAATATAATTACACATTCCTGACTAATTATTATAATTGTTTTAAGGCAGCACGGTTACCTTTGAAAGTGGCTATTTGTTGTTGTTGATGAAACTCTGTATTGGACGCTACCTATGGCCTGGGAGGCCCGAGAAAATTTTAGTTTTGACTGAATGCCTATTGTAGCTGCCACAAGCATTTTCCCGTATTTCTTGGATGAGATTCTGGTAAAGGGTTATTAATTGCATACAGCCACCCACTCCATTCTCTCCACCCCCCCCCCCCCCCCCCCCCCCCAACACACAAAAAGAAAAAGATGTAGAAACACTTTTATCTGTACATGCCATTTATGTAGTAATAGAAGGCAACCAGACACTCCATGGTCAATGAAAATGGCACAAATGTGGTGCTATAGCAGTATTTAAGCTTCCATCCTTATAAGAAGTTGTCTTGCAGAAGGTGTTGTCTTTGGTCATAGAACTCATTTGAAATGAATTCCTATGTATTACATAGTTTCTGCAATGGATCCAGAGAAGACTATGGAGTCCTTTTCTACCACGTGTTCACTGGTAGTAATGTTCTTGTATTCACTGATTTTAATGTCCTCGCATGTATTCCATGGTGAAATAGTCTACTTGGCAAATTCGGAATGTGTGCAATGATGTAATGATGCATGAGTTCCGTTAAAAAGAGAATAAGTATCTGCCAACAGTTGGAGATGGGAATGTCTAGACTCTGGAGAAATTTGTAGTTACAATATTTCACAGGTCCTGCTGAATGATGCTCAGTTGTCACTCCATGTGCAGAAATATTATCAATCAATCCCACCAACTCAAGCTTCCCTTGTGCAATTCACTTTTTACCAGGTAGCTTAAAAATGGAGTCAGGTAATAGTGCATGAGAACAAAACTGGAAGACTTGCTGGATTAAACTTCAACCTATTCCAACCAGAATTGCCAACAACTGACCAAATGTATGTAAGATGGAATATCATGAAAAGTATAAATGTTATCGTTTTGGTTGAAGGAACAGCCTGAGTGGCAGTTCCAAACTGTCATTGTCCTTTTCTCCCCAGGGCCGACCATGGATATTTTTAGCAGCCAGCCTGCCCGTTTCCCAATACCATAGTAGAGGAGGTGGAAGCGGAGGATGGGATGAGGTATGCCAACTTGCACCCTCCCTTGTTGCACTTCCTGGCCTACTTGCCGAACTTCATGTGATAAAAGCACAGGTCTTTGGGCATTGCAATGGTGGTTGAGGACGTTGGGTTGTGCACACCAGAGATGCCTGTGGCACTGAATACCCTGGAGCTCACTTCCATGATTGCATCAGCCTCCTTGGCTAAATTGTTGAGGTCAGTTGTGGACGACCCAGTGAGGATGCCACGTGCTTTCAGTGCATCATATTTGCTTTCAGTGCATCATATTTGCTTTCAGTGCATCATATTTGCCATCAGCGGGTGAGGACAGGATGATAGCCTCAACTTCTCCTGCTATGACGTGGTGTAGGGCTGCAAAAACATGATTGAACTTAGTCAAGTCTACAGTGATGGCTGGGGCGTGGGTTGCAAACTGTGCTTCCACCTGGCGGAACCACACCTCTGGTCTGGTGGACCAAAAGGGAGGCAACTTGGTAGAGACCAAGGATGTGGTGGCAGGTGGAGTTGCTGCAGCAGGGGCAGCAGGGAAAAGAGCTTAAAGGGCCTGAGCAATGGCCTGGGCATCCTCATTGTCCAAGGGCATTTGGCTGACTAGAAACAGGAGGACAAGAGAAAAAAGAGAATGTCCTAGTAAGTCTCTAGGATGTGTAGCTGTTTCATCACACCGCTGCTGCGTGGAGCTCCAACGGGACTGAGGACAGTGTTTGCGTGTTCTTTTAACTATTCTAACTTGTAGCGATCTAGCTACCAAATAATTTAATAAAGTTGAACGCTTTCTTTTGTTAAATCTTTAACAATGGCAAACTGGAAAAGATCAACAGACATACCAATAACCACATAATAATGTTAATTATGTTCTGTTTGATGCCATGACACAACACCAAATTATTAGTTAAATGTGTAAACATTTTTAACTCTTGAGAAAATCAATTTATGCAAAAGAAATGGGTTTCTGCATTGTTAAAAACTCCAAAAATGCCTGACTGGGTCCAGGTCTATGCATAAAAAATGTCACAATTAGCAGCCATCTTGAATTTTTATATGGTTAATGTTGTTTATTCATCAAACTAGAGAGAAAAAAAAACAAAAAAACCCACCCTATATAGGTGGTTTTTCTGTCAACCCCCAGCTTCCTGCAGTAATAAACACTCTCTGTTTGCTTAATGTAACATGTAAGGATTATTGACACTGATCTTATTAATCACACAAATTTGATACAATTAATAAATGCCTCTGTGAAAGTAACATTCAGTTTGTGGCAGTGGAAACAAGCTTCCATTAGGTGTGCAACACCCATCATGTGGAGATCACATATCAAATTTCATTGAACTTGGTAATTAGACAGTGTTCCATGAAACCAAATCACACCCATTCACCAAACCACATCCATAACCACTGATTTGAACAAGACATGCATGAGCACTTGCAGTGAGGTGCCAAAGTCAATCCCTGAAAGTTTCATGACGATCCCTCAATTGGTTTGGAAGGAATTTGAGTCCATCAATAGACAGACAGACCGACCGACCGACCGACCGACCGACCGACCGACCGACCGACCGACCGACCGACCGACCGACCGACCGACCGACCGACAGACAGATTGTGAAGTATAGTAATATAATGACATAATCATCCTCATCTGAGTCACCACCAGCAACTGAAGTTGTTGACATGTCTTATTTCACCAATCTCTGTTCAGTACCTGATATGACACGGGACCATGACTCTGACTATCTCTTCTGGCATTCACTTGGCACCTGGATCTCTAAAATGTTAGGCAAATACTCTACGATCAAAAAAAAAAAAAGGAGAAAGAAATCTGGGTAGGCCTAACTTCTTGGTGAACTGCTTGCTTCAGGGGATGGTGCTCCACTTACTGGTCCATATCTGGGTTGGGGGCAATTTATGGTGTGTGATGCAATATGATAGTGCAACAAATATCAAGCCAACCACAATGCTTATGCTTCTTCCTTCATTTTCCCTATTTGAAAGATTGGACTGGCCTTTTGGCAAGCCCATTAATGGAAGGATTATAAGGAGAAGCCGTGATGTAATGCACTCCATTGGCCTGACAAAAAAAAATTAAAACTCCTCACTTGTAAAAGAAGTCCATTTCTTGTAATCATATTCTTGAGTAACCCATGGGTAGCAAATATGAGTAGAAGAATGTCTATGGTAAAAGTAGTAGTGATTGCCCCCATAATCTCTGACCTCCAACCAGTTAGAATAGGCATACCCTACCACTAGGTATACACTCCCATAAAGAGACTTGGGAGTTGTTTGGGTACTTCCCACTGAGTAAACAGGAGCAACTGGCAGACAAGGGGAAGAGAATTGATACATAGTCACAAAGTTGTTCTCAGTTGTACTAAATTATCTATATCATCATCCATGCATGGCTACCTCACATATCCATGAGCCAAACTCTTCATCCAGCTAATTCCTATATGAGTTTTATGTAGAGCATAATTTACTATAGCTTCAATAAGTTAGTTGAAAGATCTTATTTATTCCTAAAATATATTTAAAACAAGTTGTTAAAACCCCAAAATTATTGACTTTTATCTTGTGAACTTGACCTAGGATGATGATAAACCATCCACAATCAATTGGCCATAACATAACTGTCAATTCTATATCCAAATATCAGAATTAGAATATAATTACCTGATATATGACACTATTGGGTTATATCCCTATTGGTGGCAGCCATTAAAAAAAAAATTCTAATTAAAGGGTCTTAATCAATCCCAAAGGTGTGTCCTATATTTGAATTCTAGTAGACCTACTTGAGGTCATCCAAGGTGCACAATAAAACCCTTTAGACAACAGACTAACTGACCTATCTGGAATTATAGTAAGATGTCCAAGGCAGATGGTTGTTTGCAACAGAAAGGAGTCAAAACCCAGGGCACTTTCACAAACAATATTGTTTATCATGAGGTTTTATCCTAGATGAGTGCTCTTGGATTTGTTATTGTCGTAACAGTGTAATGTGAATTAATATTTTGGTCAAGCTATTTTGGTCAAGTGTGAAAAAAAAAAAAAAAAAAGAAGAGAGAGAGAGAGAGAGAGAGAGAGAGAGAAAATAAACTCGCATCAATTAAGTGCAAATCTGGATAAGTTCTTATGAGTGAACTATACTAAACATTTGCTGGCATCTCCTTGAAGGTGGGGGAGGGGGGGGAGGTCAATTTCAAACCATAATTATGTAAACACATTAAGTGAGGTCACCAAAACCATATCCAATTCCCTTTCCATTTATTTCTATTTAAGCCACATAGGCTCGAGCACCAGGTCATGTGACAGGGAACAAGCAAACCAACAAATAATCTCCAATCATAGCAAGATATATATTTTTATATCTCTCTGTAGGACAGTAGTTTTCTAGTATGTATAAAACAGGTATTGACCCACTAATTTGATTTCAATGTCACAATGATTTTTTAAATTTTAGTTGTACTACTCATTTTGAGAAACTAACTACCCATACACTAAAATTTTATGCCATATTTTAAAATATTAATTAAATCATCAGGAATTAGCAACACATTCAAGAATACAAAATTATAATTGTAGTTATGTTTTCTTTACTCATCCATATACTTGTAGTTTGTGCTCAGAAAATCAGTGGTACAGTTTGAGTAAATAATGGTCAGTTTTCATAGCCATCTACACTTTCCATGCTAGTTATATCTTCAACTTCAGGAGAATGTGGTACACTAGAGATTTCTGTCACACCATTTTGGATAGGGTATGGTTGAGATCTAACATTTCTGGGGTAATCATAAAAGTCGAATCCAGATTGCTGTTTGAGGTTGTGTTCATGCCCAGTTTCTATATTCTGTCTCTTGCTGAGGATATTTGTTTGTAAATAAGCCGGATTAATATCGAGGTTCAAGATTGACTGTTGTCGTTTTGCTTGACTAGACTTCAAAATATCTTGCGAATCATTGCTCTCTGAGGCATATGATTTTCTTATGTTTCCATCAATAATGGTAAGATACATTCCACTATTATCATGCCTTTTACTATTGCTTTTGGCATCAACTGGAGTAGGAGCCTGTGCTGTTGTGTTGTGCTGAGATGTCATGCTAGTTGAAGACGAAGCAGTAGGCAATTGACAGGGTTCACAGTGCTTCTTTAAGTTAGTAATAGAAATACGAGACTTCAATTTCAGTTTCCTCATAACTGGTATAAATCTATTTTGTTAGAGAAAAAAATCAACTAGCTATAAATTAGATTCATAAATATTATTATGTGATATACCTGAATATTAAGCATGTCAGGACTATTCCGGTTATCAAACCAGCCGCAACACAGCCCAGTATTGCCAAAATAAGCATTGCACTCTTCAAACTGATACCCTGAATATATATATATATATATATAGCAAGGGGAAAATAATCAGTATTATTTCATTTCTCTTAAAATGGTTATTACAGCATCAGACTTGGTAGTACAAAGAGAGAGAGAGAGAGCTACAAACCTGGTCATTTGGTGTTGTGGTAGTTTTGGATGATGGTAATTCAACTGAGAAAAGTGTGCCAGACACATTTCTCTCCCCAACTATCCACTGCTCAGCTTCCACAGCCAAACTACTAGCAGTTTGTGATCCTTCCGCATTAGAAAAGGCAAAAGACATTTCGAAAGTTATGGCTCCATAATCACCTGGTTCACAACTCACAGACCAATTGAACATGTTGGAGGAGGAGAGCACACAGTTGCAAAGTGTTTCTAAGGCTGCACCAATCTCTTGAATCATAAAGTCTCGGACATTACTTCTATTGGTTATATTCTAAGTAAAAAAGTTCAATTATTACCATATTATAGAATTATGAGTTTCCCTCAATATATAAGATTGTATCACACTAAATATATGCAACTCTGATAATGTGATCAGCATGACTATTTTTCCTTGCCCAAAAAGCTATAGCTCAAGTTATAAATCCCCTCACTAAATCAAAATCAAAATGTTAATCAACATATGCTCATGTGTATTTGATTTATGAATGTGTTAAAGTTAATTCCATTTATATATTAACTAATAATAAAAAACATTTATAAATAAACGATAAAAAATTAAAATGTCCATGAAGTAGACACTTTTCCACTCATATAAATAAATAATAAAAATATAAATGAATAAAAAAATTTAAAAGAATATATATATATATATATATATATATATATACATGCAATGTATATATGCGTACATGTATGTGTTCATATATGCATAAATTTATATATGCGTACATATATATGTACATGTATATAGATGCATATATATGTATGTGTATATGCATGCATATATGTATATATGTATATGCACGTATATATGTACTAAATATATTCAAAGCTTAGTTTTGTCTGTCTCTCTGCGCCGCAGGATTTTGTAAATTGCTGGGCCGATTGGGATGAAATTTCATATGAGCACTTGGAGTGGGTGTGACATGGTTAATATATAATTAAATGTTGAATTGCCATATTTTTTAGTCTATCTATCCATTATTTTCTGTTTGTGCATAACCACTGTAAGAGAACCGATTGGCCAATTGGTATGAAATTTGGCATGAGCATTTCGGGTGAGTGTGGGATGGTTATTACATAATTAAATTTTTTCAATTGGTGTATGTTTAGTCTACCTATATATCTTTCTATCTGTATACAACCACTGGATTGAGAGAATTGCTGCACCGATTAGGATAAAATTTGGCATGAGCATTTGGGGTGGGTATGGAATGGTTACTACATAATTAAATTTGAATCACTTTATATTAGTTTATCTATCTAACTCTATTTGTGCATAATCACTGGGATTTAAAGAACCATTGGGCTGATTGTGATGAAATTCGGGATGAGTATTTTGGGTGGGTGTGCAATGATTATTTAATAATTAAAGTTTAAATTTCTGTATTTTAGTTTATCTAATTTTTTTTCTTCTATTTGTGCACAACTACTAGGATTAAGAGAACCGCTGGGCTGATTGGGATACAATTTAGCATTCCATGATGCAATTTTTTTTTATTGCTGTGTATGGGATGCTTATTACATAATTAAATTTTAAATTGCTATATTTTTGCCCCATCTTTCTCTATTTTGCCCTATTTTAGTCTATCAATCTATGTTTTTCTATTTGTGCATAATCACTAGCATTTATAGAACGTCTGGGCAGATTTGGATGAAATTCGGCATGATCACTTGGAGAAGGTTGATGTTAGATTTTACATAATTAAATACAAAATGCACAATTTTTTTGTCTATCAATCTATCTTTCTTTCTTTAATTATGCATTATCACTGGGATTTTGAGAACTACTGGGATTTAAAGAAGCACATGTCTGATTGGGATGAATTTGGTATGAGCTCTTAGAGTGGGTGGGGATGATTCTTGCATAATAAAATGTGCAATTTTAGTATTTTGCCTATCTATCTATCTATCTATCTATCTATCTATCTATCTATCTATCTATCTATCTATCTATCTATCTATCTATCTATCTATCTATCTATTTATCTATCCATCCACCCATCCATCCATCCATCCATCCATTCATCCACCCACCCATCCACCCATCCACCCATCCATCCATCCATCCATCCATCCATCCATCCATCCATCCATCCATCCATCCATCCATCCATCCATCCATCCATCCATCCATCCATCCATCAATCTGTCTCTATTTGCCTGTAACCATTGGGACAATTGGGATAAAATTTTACAAGCCAAGTTGAGGTCTGTGGGGAACAGTTTCAGAATAATAACATTTGTAGTAACAGTATTTCTTTGACTATCTTTCTTTCTTTTTCTTTTGTGTTGAGTGCTTGGCTGACTTGAATAAAATTGGATAAGGAAGGCTTCCTTCCTTTTACCTTTCATTTTTCACTGCAATGGTGTTAACAAAGAGTGGTCAATGTGGCCAGAACCAGAGGATGGTTGTGAACGCAGCTCAACTAATATATTAATAAAGTCTTCCACTTTTTGAATCGGGTAGGCATTACTTGGCACACTCTGCTAGTGTGTATATATATGTATACATGTGCACATATGTGTATATAAGTACATATATATGTGTACATATATGTATATATATAAAAAATACAAATTAGTTTCGAAACCTAGAATCTTGTATGATTCACAAATTAAAAAGAAAAAAAAATTAACTTACACAGCTTGCATTCATAACAGGACGAAGAATGTAAATAATTAGAACTGCACAAGAAATAACATTAATAGTTTGCAATAGACAGACATATTCACATTTATTTGTCACTTTACCTTTTTCAGATATCAAAATCACTTCATTATTTTCTCTGAAGCCGTTATTTACCAAACATTCAAACTCCCCAAATGGATTTTCTAATTTTGTTGTAAAAAGAGTGAGTGGAGATGTAGAACTATTTGAAGTGAGTATCGTCTTCCCATTTTTCTTCCATTCAAAATTCTCCAGCTGTGGGCCATTGACCACATCAAGATTACATGTTAGTGAAGCATACTCTTGTTTGGTATGATTTCTTCTGTCCACATTTATTCTCAAGTGAGGGGAGTCTGTAAAATATGTTAATCATCCAGTTATATATATTCTTCCAAATACACCAATATTTTCTAAAATCATTCATTTCCACAAGAACAAAGGAAATATAATTCATTTACCTTTTTCCATTCTGAGGTTATATTATTTAATCATGAATAGGAATTTACTCATATTAATGATTAAACTTTTTTTTTTAATTTATGTGTCATAATGTATTGCTGTAATATTCACTTTCTTAGGCTCAATGATAACCAAGCATCATTGTTAATCATACCACTATATACCTGATATTTTTAGGTCCACTGTAGCTGATCCAACCACATAGTATCTGAGGGACATTCCTGAATCATCAAGAAGGAAATTCCTGTGATTTAAACAGCAATCTAGTCTCACAACTGAGGTTGGTGCATTGAAAATAATTTCATAAATTCCAACATCTTCAGATTTTGGATCCAAAAGAGTCATTGTTACAAGTGCTTCCTGTGCACCATTAGGCATAGCAGCTAGTCCATATTCAAAATTTACATTAGGGGAGTAATCAATGGCTCTTTTATAAGTTGAACTATCAGAATAGTATACATCAGCTCCATTGAAATAGACTTTCAAAACCAGTTGACTCATGCGGAAACTCGTGGTAGGGTGATGTGCTAGTGGTACTCTGAATTGCTCCACCCAAGGTCCAGTTGGAGGTTGATAAGTGTTTATGTATGGAGCATCTTCTTCTGGTAAATTTATTGATGTCACTGTAGACTGCAATTGATTTCCTATAATATATATTTATATGCTGTGATCAAGTATTAGTTTAGTCAAAACATTTATGATATGGAATTAATTAGAAAAATGTTTACAGTACTTGTGGCATGTACAGAAAGTAGAAATACCATATTAGGGAATGATACTTGTCAAGCAAGATTAGTATTGTACCAGTATTAATAGGATGCAAATCTGATGATGAAAAAAGAGGGAAGTGGGTGAAATTATTTTTCAATATGTATGTACAAACATATTTTCCTTAAAACTAATAATGTGCACATACAGAGATTGAGCCATTAGCTAGAAATAATTTATTTTAATATATAAAGTAGTGACAGAAAAGATTAATGTTACATTAAAATTTAAAAAAGGAAAATAAAAGTGTGGTATAGGAAGCAAATTTCATTTTTTATCTCCACATTAATGATTTTAATGTTTAATTTAGATCTCGAAGATTTCATAGGTGCAACAATGACTAACTTAAAATAACCTTAGGACTGCCTAGCACATGTAAATCTGTTCTTGCTGGATGAATTGGGCATTTATTTCAGAAAAATAAGTATTTACTTATAAACACCACAGACCATATTTGGTATGAGCAGGTCTAGTGTGTTAAACTTTAGTGTATGAGCTTATACTACTTCTAAAAAATTTAAAACTCACAAAAGTATTAGTTCTTAATTAGTTTTTGTACAGCATAATATTTTTCATCTATCTGCTCATCAGCATGCACAAAGTTTTCCTCCATACATATTTTGCATGTCCAATTTAAGTCATACACAATAGCTGAGGTTTTAAAAATTATAATTGCATTATTATAATTTTGCAGCTTCTCTATGGGAAGTGGAATGACAGGAAAAACTCTTATTGTACCTAGGTAAGTTTAAAACGTCAAAAATATTTTTAAAGAATTTCACTACTGTTTCTATTTTTCTCTAATTTTTTCTTACTTTACAGACAGTAGCATCTCCTGGTCCATAGTCAATGTTGGTGGATGATAATTTATGTCTAACAGTCAAAGCATGTTATTTCAATATGTTCCATATGCAATTACCTGATATATCCCACTCAAATCCTATGTTATATAAAATGGTATGGTGGATTTCAGCTAATTGCAGGATGCTCATACATCCCTCTCTCTCTGTTATAAACTTAGTAGGTGTGTATAGATGTGTGTAGATGTTAAAACATGCTACAAAATTAGATCGTTGGATTTTGGCCACTTGCCCATATTTATGAGCAGTTAACTGAGGAGCTAGATTCACAATATTATGCAAATCCTCATGAAACAAACATGACGCAACATTGGCATAACAACAAAATTTTTCAATATAAATCTGTTTTATTCTAGTTTTAACTTTGGATGTGCATGAGAAGAAATTAGAATAATGACCTTTTCTCCCCCTTACTTTTGATATATACAAGTTAATTGCACACACATCTTTCTTATTTTGTTTGACATTGGATGCAATGAATAACAGCTGCATTTAATCTTTGGCCATTCCAGAGCTAAAGAGAAGGTAGGTGAACCTGTTTTAACAAAGATTTATAATACTACTATCAAAGATTAAGATTTAGAAATAAATTAAAATGAGCACATATAAGTCACCTATCCACTTTTATACCATATGTTACAGTAATAAATGTTAATTAAATAGATGTAACCCTTACCATCAGCACCAATATAGTATGCAACTGGTCTTAGTATGGCATTGTGGGTGAGAAGTGGCAAAACTAAATCACTGCAGGAATGCAAGTCATCTTCATTAGTCCCACAAAAGTTGATTTCATGAAGTATACTTGAGATGTCAGCCCTATATAGACCAGAATCACGAGCAGTTGGATTGGAGATGGTAAAAATACTGGAATTTGATGATGAGAGTACATCCACGTCAGCATTGTGGTAATTGATCCCATCAGGACTGATATGACTCCAATTTACAGAGGGCATAGCAGTGTTAAAGATTCTGCCACTGCTAAAATCTTGAGTTCGATGAGCATATAGTTGCATGCCCTGTGGGAAAAGTCCACTTGATTTGTTTCTCATCATAAGACCTATGTACAATTGGTATATGAGTATATAGAATCATGAATGCATAATACACTGCATATAATAATACATCTCAGTATCAATGACTTATCAATATCAGTTGAAACTGATTGCCAATTATTTCCTCATCTAGTTATTACATGAAATTTATGAAGTTATTAAAGGACATAATTTCACATTGTTAAAAGGCATATAAATATTTCATATATATATATATATGTTAGGTATCTACTCTAAAATAAAACTACTCTATTGGTAAATGTAGTAAAACATGTACATATAATAATAATAAATATGCATTATCTAGTATACCTGTAACTTCAATATCTATTCTTCCCACACCAATAAATGACGAATCTTCATCAGCAAACACATAACAGAATACTCTCACAGTGGGTGGAGAGGCCTCAGGAATTCGTAACAGGAAGTTTGCTGATGCACTCTCATCCTTTGATGATAAAAATTCCTCAACTCTAGTCCTCCACATGAACACTAGACCACCAGTTGGTTGTGATGGGGGATTACATGTCAGAGAAACAGTTTGTCCTAGTACAATCAATCCAGTTTTTGGGTCTCTGGAAATAGCCACCTCCTGTCTAGCTAAAAATAGGATATATCATTATATTTACATGGAAACTAAATATGCTAGTTACATAGGCTCAATTATTATTACACTGTTATTGAATACCTTTAGCAAGTTGCATCCATAGATAATTGATTATTACAAGTATAAAGAACTTAGGAAGCTTGGACCTGATCATTATTCTTGGCAAAGTTTTTCTCAGAGTAGTTCAGTTGCGATGAAGTAAATTTTATTTTATTTTTTACAGTTAAATAGGGGATCTGCCACCTATATAATCAGATTAAGTGTCATGGCTACCTCAGTTGCACACATAGATGTTTCTTCCAAATAGCTATTAGGTGTGGTGATGTAGTGTCTAAATCAGTATGTAAACAGAATCACTATAAATTAATCCAGGTTCTATATGATGCACTATACAAGTTTTACAACTGTTGGTCTGTTTTTTTTTCTAATTGAATAAATAATAAACAGGCATCAATGGGATACTGAACCTTACTACACCTCACCAAATATGTACACTTATGGGAGAAAGATTGCCTGTGCACTATGTCTACTCACCTACACAGAGTGGGAATGAAGTATATCCAGGATTTAGATAAAAAATAATCATTTTGAAAACTGTTAACTTAATATCAACACTATCACTTCCTTCACATGTGCTATATTGGTTTGTGGTTCAATGCCTAAATGGTGTCTAACACTAGCCGAAGATTTCTCTGGTTATTTTGGATACTCAATCATTTCATGAATGATTAATGAGGAAGCATACCAAGAAGAACAATTTTTTTTTTCATTCTTAACTTTTTATTTTTGTAGTTACATGTTTTATAGCTTTTTAAATAGCAAATTCCAGAAATGCATGTTTAAAAAAAATAATAAAAAAAATAATAATAATAATAAAATAAATAAATAAAAAAAAAAAAAATAAAAAAAAAATTATTTAAAAGCACCAAAAATTAACTAACTGATAAATGAACTATTTAGCTCAGGTGATTTAGAAATATGAAAAAATATATTCCTCTCTTTGATGCAAGGACAAAAATACAGAATATAATAGGTGTTTGTTCTCCCAGTAATTTCATAGCTATTTATCAATGATTTTTCAGAAATTTAATCCTGGAGGAGCAACCCGAAGCAAGCTTCTAACGATAGCTTTTCTTTCTTTTCTTTTTGACTCAGTTTTAAAATACCTGGTCATTATTTTCTAGCTTGTATTTCTAGTCTGTCCCTCCATACATAAAGTGCTGGATTTTTATCATTTTAACTTCCATATGGTTGGGATAGTGAATGTCACTGGACAGGATGGCCATGTATTGGAGTGAGGAGGAACAAATTAGGCAGATATATAGGAGTATGTACAGATCGTGAGAGAAAACAAAGAATTGGGAGAAATAGCAAGGCTAGATGAAACTAAGCAGAAAGGTTTACAAAAAGTGTATTATGACAGAAAACAATGGAAAGAAAGTTCAATGGTGGTAATTTTATTGGTATTCAGAAAACAATGGAAAGAAAGTTGGATGGTGGTGATTTTATTGGTATTTAGAACTAGAAAACGAAGCAAACTGGAGTGACAGTGGCCATTCATTATGACAAAGAAAATTACTGAAGTAATATATCAAATTAAAACTGGGAGACCAGGAAATCACTGAAGTGAGGAAAAAAAATTCAATGTGGTGTTTCCTTCTTGGTATTTAGACCCAGGAAACAGAATGAACTGTTTATTGAGTGCCCAAGCCCTAACCCTAGCCTTATAACCTTATAACATCATTTGAGGAACTTCAATTAGAAGGATTAAACTTTTCCTCTATATATTTTTATAATTACTTCAAATTATAAGGATATTCAAGTGACTAATGAATTTTTACACTAAGTATTACCATGGTGGCTATCACTTTCTTACTAAAAGAGCTTTAATCTATGATAAATGTTGACTACATAGTAAGGGGTCACTTTTATAGCTTTTCTTTTTGTTTTTTTCAAATGATACCATGGCTAGCTTACTATTCATGGTGCTTGATTACAATACAAAGATAACTCAATCATATTCATGAACCATGTGTA
>OZ017791.1:9768296-9885796 GCA_963969325.1 Lycopodina hypogea | reverse complement strand
TGTGTAAGCATTGATCATATATGGACTCCCCTGGATAGTGATCTCAGTGTCCCTCTAGGTTGTGTATTGTATGTTTTGATACTGCTTCTCCTTCTCTTCTTTGGTTACCAAGGTAACTACCACCGATTTGTTCAGCTATTCCAATGTTGCCTGGTTAGTTACCTCATTTGGGATTATAGTCACCAAGGTATTCTTCTTAGTGCCTGCTCATCTTTACAGGTACATCAAGCATCTTCTCAGAGGAGTTAATCCACCAGATGAATGACTGCCAATATGTCTGAAATCAAGCATCCAGATTGCTTGTTTCAGTTTTACTCAAACCTTTCTTCAGTTTTGCTCAAAACCCTTCTTCAGATATGCTCAAGAACCTTTCAGTTGGTCATTGAGGGAATTCAATAGATGTGCAAGATAGTTCAGTTTGTCTGATTATAGTCAATTTAATCTTCTGTTCCCAGTGTTTCGACTTCACCAAACCTTTGCCTGACAGTCAACTTCTTAAGTATACACTACACTGTCCTCTTGGATATTCTCCAAGAGTGGTCTTTTGCATCAAAGTTTCAAGATAAGCTACCATATCATCAATACCTTCCACAAACTTTTGTGTAGTTAGTCTAGGAAGGGAAGCTGCTACTGGATGAATGGAAGTGGATTTGTTTGTGCCAGCTAATGCCCTGCATCCTTTCTTCTTTCTAAATCTTAACAATTCATGAACTTACCCAGCTTTCCTCTTATTTCCAGAGACTACACAATGTCATCATTCCTTACAATAAATCATTCCTTATAGTAGGGCCAAATTAAAAAAAGGTGCTAAGCCCAAACAAATGTTCTTAATTTCTTTTTTATAGTATAAAGTTTGGAGAAGAATATATCAACAGTTGGCTGAAATTGCACCATCAGCAAGGGTATAAATGTTATGGCTTATGACTTAATGTTGTTTTAATAATGACTTAGGTTAACTCATTTAATGTTGATTTAATGTTGATTTAATGTTGAGCTCATAATGACTTAACTTTGACCTAATAATGACTTATGTTGACAATATTTACTTAAGTTGACTTAATTTGACTAAATGAGTTTGATTTTATTTTTTGATTTAATGGTACTAAACAAAGAAACTCTATGAACTTGATAAACCTCAATAGCAATTATCAGGGAGTTCCTACCTTTTCCACAAAGAAAAAAAGAAGAAGAAGAAGCTTAAACTGTACCAAAAACCACTAGCATATTTTCGAATTTCCTATATTTTGTAAATTTCCCATATTTTCAGCATAAAAAAAAAGGAAAAAAAATTCCAACCAAGACCATGAATTGAATGAAGACCATAGCAGAGGAAAATCTGAGAAAGTGTCACACGAACTACAACAACAACAACAACAACAGCAACAACAACAACAACAACAAAAACAACAACAGCAGCAACAACAACAACAACAAAGTAATTTTAAGACCCTGTGAGCTCCAGGAACTCACATGTAAATTATAAAAGGGGGGGGAAACAATTATTACCAGGAATCCAATGGAAGAGGAGATTTGATCAACCCATAAGCAGTGAGATAACTTTAACATTCTACCAGCAATAGCTATATGGTAAAAATAAGAGTGTGATTTCCACTTCTGGCATCACATTAATTGATTGGAGGAGGTGGGGCTGGAACATGCATTGTTGGAATTTGCTATTTCAGGGCAGCATCTGCAAAGGCAGGGATTTAGAGAAATTGAGTATCTAAAATATTCAGATAATTTTTTAGTGTTTGGCACCAAAAGCACATGGCAATACAGTGCACAAAAAGGAAATGATACAGATGCTATCCAGTTATAAATCTTCCAAGATTATTCTTCTTGATCTGAAGCCTAGGTAACTTCAATCCCTGACCTATTGCACTGGAAATTGCACTGGGATTCTCCCTGCAATAGGTGTATAGCTATGCTTGATAACACTTTGTATGGTTCAGTATCCTGTTGATGTCTGTGTGTGCACTTTTTTCTTCAAATTTTAAGTAAATAAGGTTAAAGTTAACACAATTATGTATTATATACAATTTAGATTAGTTTCTATTGATTCTGTTTATGCTATACCCAATATATAGTAGAAAATAATAGCATCCTTCAGGAAAATTGCTAAGCCCACCTAATGTGACTATAGTTACTCTGCAAAATGTAATGGCATTCGTATGTACTGTGTATATGCAGTGTTAGTTCAGAAAGACTGTGCTACAATTTAGCACCAAAAAAATTATTCAGTAGGTACTCAATTCATTCAAGTGAATAAATCTTCTAAATTTCTTTATATACACATGGTTCATGGATATGACTGAGTCATCTTCATCTTTGTATTGTAATCAAGTGTCATGATTTTAAGTTCCTCCTATTGCTTGCTTATAAGGCATTCTTTAGCAGATAGATAATGAACAAAAAATCTAAAAAGTATTTTCAAGTCCACCTATGGAATACTTGCAGCAGCAAGTGAACTAAACAGGGTTTGTACCTCTCTCCAGCAATACCAGGTTTAAATATTTTTGTGTGTCCACACAAGTTACATTTCTATTCACTTGGAGATGTATTATTTAGCCATTTACACTATCCAAGAAAAGGAGGAATTGCTAAACTGTGGCATTTACAATTATCTAGAGAGTTGCTTCAAGAGAGCAATTTATCAATCAGAACTCCCTTAAGTAAGAAGTTTTACAAACCACACAATTAAAAAAATTTTTTGCCTTGTGTGGTGTGTATACATGCATGTCACTCCAGCTACTCTCTAATTTCAATTGCAATTACTTAAGTTAACTATTGTAGGGCCTACATGAATGGGTCACCCACCTGGAATCAGCAGGTGTTGAAACAACAGAGTTTCATACAGTAAAAGTACTTAATTGTAACATTAAAAAATTTTTTTTTTAAAAACCCTTTGGTGTTTCCTTCCAAACAGTAAACAATTGGTTGAGAATCCATTCTTGAGCAAAACATATGGGTGTATGCTGCCCCCCCCTCCCCCCCCACCACCACCATTCCTAGTGTTCTTTGACTTCATGCCACAGGAAACAACTTCTTTTGGCAGTACATTTATTTAATAACTGTGGTCTTTTGGTAAATGTTTGTATTCATAGTGCTATCTTTTCACTTACTATTACACATCCCCAGGGACTAGAGTAAACCGCCTGAGGCAAAAGAGCTTCAAATATAATCCTAGCCCACCCTATCATAGAGTACTACAGTAGTACTCTCTAAGTAGGGATGATCACCAAAACAATGGCGGCCTCATTGACTAATACAACATGAAAGCTTCACCTTCTCTGCTATGGCTCAAACCTAGACTACAAACTCACCTGCAGTCCATATAAGCTGCAACACAAACTACCAGGATAGTTTCTGTCCTCCAAATCAATAGGTAAAGTAGCAGAGGGTAGACTCATCAAAATCACCAAATGTTCTCCATCTTTCTTCTTATAATGTCTGTTCTTAATTTCCAGGGCTAGAGCCTAGCTGGCTAGAGCAAATCATGCAATAGTATTGCTAACAGCTTACTATTTCTTTGGACTAGGTCCATGGCCTATTCATTCGCTTTGCCATGCTAAGAAACTAATAAAGTATATCCCAGATTAATAGCTGCAGTGTTAAGTTAAAACCACCATTTTGATACTACCAATTCTACGTGCACAATTAAAAACCAGTTTATGCATGAGGCTATGAATATCATTACCAAGCTACACTTCCAAATCTTGAATGTAAGTCAAATTCAGTAGCTAAATTTGTTACAGCTAGCAATAGAATTGTTATATCTAGCTAACTGTTACTTCTTGATAATCAATTTAAAAAAATTGAGTACTGTACTGGGCAAATGCACTCCCTCTGGAGAGGTGCAGGTAGAGTGCACACTTGTGGATGCCATCAGATGTATGCAAGATGCCAATTCAGTACTGTGCAAAAACTAAAGGAACCAAGTGAAAATAAAAAATATTTTTTTGAAATAAAAACAGTAAGTAGGGATGATGTGTCAGCAAAAAGTGCAGAAACAAGAATTCTGTGACAGTGTGTGTTACAAAATTCCGTATTTCACCGATTCCACAATCTCACATAACGTGTAAGATGTGATGCTGAAAGACTGCCACCTCTTCAATTCGCTTGTAGCTTACTCATGTAGATAATTATTTTACGTTCACAGGGATTTTGCAACACAGACTGTCACACTATCATGTAGAATTCTAAATTCACAGGAATCGGTGAAGTAGGGAATTTTGCAACACACACTGTCACAGAATTCTTGTTTCTGCACTTTTTGCTGACACATCATCCCTACCTACTGTTTTTATTTCAAAAAAATATTTTTTATTTTCACTTGTTATATTAGGGGTAAGGGAATAGTAAGCTAGCCATAATATCATTAAAAAAAATTTTTAAATATTTTTTTTTCAAATAAAAAATTTAAAAATAATAAAAATTTAAAAAAAGCTATAAATATGACCACTTACCATGTAATGAACATTTATTCTAGATTAAAGTTCTTTTAGTAAGAAATTGATGGACACCATGGCATACTTGGTATAAAAATTCATCATTCACTTGAATATCCATGTAATGTGAAGTAATAATAAAGTACATAAAGAAAAAGTTGAATGCTTTTAATGAAAATTTCTTAAATGATGTTATAGGGCTAGGGGCATTGAACTTTCTTTCCATTGTTTTCTGTCATAATACACCTTTTGTATACCTTTCTGTTCTGTAGCCTTGCAATGTCTTGAACCAATTCTATGTTGGCTCTCACACACCATACATACTCATATATGTCCACCTCATTTGTTCCTGCTCGCTCCAATACATGACCATCCAATCCAGTGGCATTCACATATCCCATCCAAGTGGAAGTTGGAAAGGTAAAAACCTAGAGCTTTACATATGTGACACAGTATGCCAAATAATGAAAGGTTAATATTTGTCCCATTCAGACTGTTGGGTAAGCCTACACATTAATCTTTTGAAGATAGCTTAAATTATTCCACCATACTGTCAGACTATGGATATTTTGAGTAGGTCTTAATCTGCTTGTTTCCTTTGTTCTGGTAATATTGTTGCACCACTGAAAATTTTGGTTCATTATCTAATTTATGCAGAAGCTTTTTTCAGTGAAATGCCTTGGGCCATTCACTTGAATAATCCATAGCCACTAATATGTAGTTTTATTTTACCAGAGTATTTCTCTTTAGGGGAGGGAAATCCGTCATTATTCTTTCGAATGGATTGGTTAAAATAGAAAGAGATTGGAGGTGTGCTTTTATTACCAGAGCTGGGCTTGGTATTAGTATATAGTGCAGAAATTATGCTATGTCTTAACATAATTGGCTATTCCTTGCAAATCATCTTTTGAAATAACTAATATGTGAACATTGATTGTATATGGAGACCCCTGATCTCGGTGTCCCTCTAGGTTGTGTATTGTATGTTTTGACACTGCTTCTCCTCTTTTTTAGTTACCAAGGTATTTACCACCGCTGAGTTTAGCTCTCCCAATATCACCTGGTTAAGTTACCTCATTTGGGATTATAGCCACCAAAGTATTCTTCTTAGTGCTAGCTCATACACCAAGCATTTTCTCAGAAGAGTTGATCCACTGGATGAATGACTGCCGATTGCAGCCTTTTGGATATTCTCCAGGAGTTGTCTGTTGCTTCAAAGGTTTCAAGGTAAACTCCCAATCATCAATACCTTCCACAAACTTTTGTGTAGTTAGTCTAGGAGGGAGAGCTGCTACTGAAGGAATGACAGGGGATCTGTTTGTGTCTGCTAATGCCCTGCATCCCTTCTTCTCTCTGAATCTTACTAATTCATGAACTTGACCACCTTTCCTCTTATTTTCAGAGTCTACTCAGTGCCATTATTCCTTGCAATAAATCATTCCTTTTAGCTGGATCAAAATTTTTAAAAAGTGCTAACCCCAAACAAATGTTTTTAATTGTTTTTTTTTTTTTTTTTTTTTTTTTTTTTTAAGTATAAAGTTTGGAAAAGAACATATCAACAGTTAGCCGAAATTGCACCATCAGAAAGGGTATAAATGTTATATACAAAATGATAGCCACCAGTTCCATATCCATTCTTGTTCCTTATACATTCTTGTTCCTTACACATGTCCTTCAATTCTGAAGCTTCAGTGCAAACACTTGTATCTAAAGAACCATAACCATGCTCTGATTGCCATAATTTGATTAGTTAATTTGATTTGACTTATTCTGGTAGTGCCAGACTAAACCCAACAAAAAAGTGACATTTCAGGCTAGGGAAAAATACAGTTTTGCATATATTTTTGTTACATGCCAGTTCACTGCATGGTTTAAAAAATTAAAAAAAGAGTGGAAAGCAGAAAGTAATATGCAGTATCCTAATGTTGGGTCCTGATTCAATTCCAAAATGTTCCCTAAACCACACTAAAAGATTGCTGAAAGAAATAGGAGGGAGAGAAATTAGTACAATAGTAAGTAGTATATTAGAGTTTTTTTACATGCAAATATTCCTTATAAATAATATTCTTCTAGGTACTGCATAACTGCAGGGTATCTAGAGATTTTTATTTGGAAAGGAATTAAAGAAAAGGTAAATTTTGGTTTTTGGTTAATGAAAGACATGTTCCTAATTCTCTGGAGTGGGTAGGTGGTTGTGTGATGGTTTCATAGACATTTCAGGCTTGACTTGGAAACAGTGGTAAGATATGGAAAAGATGGAAAAAAAGGAGGAGAGAGAAAGAAATAAAATTTTGCAGGGGTTAGTGTAAGGATAAAGAAAGCTAATTATATACGGATGAAAAATCAGAAATGAGGAGTAAAAGAGAAATTTAGGAATAGGTAGAGTAGCTTAGGGTTGACGCTGCATCCAGGGTTCCAAACCCTTTTCATCTTTTCATGAAAATATGATATTCTTTGAAACAAATGGGAAATTCCCTGTTTTCCCTCTATTTTTTTTTAATAGCGTCTGTAATTCATGTTTTAAAAATGGTATGCTGGCTTGAAATAATTAGGCACTAATAATAAATCATGCATAAAATCATGTTGCTATTAGTTTTAACCCTGAACAAAATGATTTTTTTATAAAATCACCTATATCTTCAGTGTAGCTAGGTGATTGCATATAAGTCATTTTTATGGGGTAGAAAAATTTTTTTTAAAAGTCTTAAAATGAGTACCAGTCCAGGACTGTGTGTCCCTTATGTTAGAAACATTTTGGGATCTGAGACTGATGCTAAACTCAAGATTGGTCAAAAAGGAGCTGAAAGCATCAATATGAAATGATAAAAACATTGATAAAAACAAACTTGCCTTTATCCATCTGATTGGAGATCACTTTAGACAGAAAGATTGTGTCATCCACTCTGAAGAAGATGAAGATGTAGATTTTGTTAAAGCACACACTACAATGTCATCATACAAGTCAACAACCATCACTGTGGAAGACTCTGATCTGTTGGTCTCGCTATCATACTTGGAGTAAAGGACTGCATGGATCCTTACTTTTGATTTGACAAACAGAATGAATAAACCAGCTTTGTATAACATCCAGGTTCTGAAACAGTTACTTCGTGATGATGTCTGCTCTTATTTGTTGTTTAACAATGCATTCTCTAATTGTGATACTCCTTCAAGAAAATTTGGGGTAGGCAAGAAGTCTCTCTTCAAAAAATCGTTGATGACAATTTTTTCTTGCATGCTTGTTCAAGATCTTCTATGGACCAAAGGCAGATCAGGTCAGTATAGAAAATAGTGGCTTCAAAGTTATGATATCCTTGTTTTATGGGATCTAATCAGAGGATCAAGAATCAACCCGATACGGTTTCCATTGTAAGAAGTGGCCACAGCAAAGAGCCCATCAAACACAAAAGATTGCCCCCAGCAACCTCAGCCACAAACCTTCATTCTAGGCAGATTTACTCACAAGTCATGCAGTAGATGGGTAAGAATGATGGCATGGATTGTGTTGAATGTGGCTGAGATGTACAAAGGATAAACTTGTTCCAGTCATGAGAAACAATAGTCCAGCACCAAACAAACTGCTCAAAATGATCTGATATAGCTGCTCCACTGAAATGTACCTGCATAAAACATGGGCTTGCATTCACAACAGCTTGTGGGCATTGCCATAATGGCAAATGTGACCATGTAACTCAAAGACTATTTTCAAATGATGAAATTGAAGACCACGGCACTGTTATATTTAAATTAAAACAAACTTTGTTATGATGTCATTTGTGAAATCATGTCACATGTAATACTTCAATAATGTTTCAGGATCACACTATTAACAAAACAATGAATGTTGTAAGTTATATTCATACTAAAGTGGTGATAGTTTGTTAAATTCAAAAGGAATTTTACCATAATGGAGCTAATGTGTATGTATATATATATAAACACCACCAACTCTATTAGTATGAGATGATAAAATTTTTAAAGAATGAAAGAGTAAAGCATGCCAGAATTATTCACTGCAATAATATTAGCCATTAGTGCTTCTAACAATGTATTGCTACATTATATATATATATATGTTCAAACTACTCTGAGAGGAAGAGGGCGAGGGCCACCAAATTTTTGTAGGGGATTTTGGGATCCAGGGGTTCATCACTATCTATGTCAAGGGGAATTTCTTTTTTTGCTATCTTTGGCACAATGGAAGAAATAGTGGATTCAACATAATTTTGGTTAAGAAACATCCCCTCCATTGGCGAGGAAATCATCCCACACCATGTTGAGGAAAAAAAACCTATTACAGACTCATGCATGCACACACATGCACACACACACAGGTATAAAAACCCTTTCACAATTAATGAGGTTAATATAAAGAAAAATTTTGTCTAGCCAGAAGATGTATAATCCAATAGTGAACAATATATTTAGTTTAACTAACTAAAGAAGCAAATACTTTAAAGTAAAAGCAAGTTGTAAGCAAAAAGTGTTACCAACTTTAATCAACGTTACTCCTGTTGGAAGTTAATCTTCTTTCTTTAGCTATTTGATATAGCTTCATCTTGTAGAAGATAATTAACTAGAAAACATGGTGACATCATAGGGGAGATTGCTTGTAAATTATAAAAGGACAGAACATTGTATTTTTAGTCAATCCGAGGGTTGTGTATTTAATCAGTCGAGTGATTGTGTATTTTTATTCAGTTGGAGTGTTTGAGTGACCTGTATAGTTATTGGTCAATAGTGTTATTATTTGTATATCTATATATCTGTACTGTTTCTAAAGTTATCGAATTATATATTACATCTCAGTTGTTGAGAGAAACCAGTTTGCTCAAGTGAGAAACTGAGTTTGGTCTGGGTAGAAGGAAGACCCAGGCAATGGGTGAAATTGTGTCTAGTAATTACTTCTTTGTGGAAGGGGACAAATTCCATTACAGCATTAATGAAAGTATTCAATTGGCTAAGTATAACTCTGTCATAAATGCTCGCCTTGAAAGACCAAAGCTAAAGAATACCACATACGTATCACCCCACGTACAAAATGAAATATTCAACCCACATAGTCACAAAGTGTCTGCTTTGAAACATTTTGTAGACTTTTAGAAACAGAAGTGAACATGTGATTAGGGCAAACCATTTTTCAACTACCATTTTAAACAATTTTAGCCTTACACACTAAGAGGAAGAGGTGTGGCCAGATGGGATCCACCCCTTGTTATTCACAGATTCAAGTCGTGTCTGTTAGTTGTGTCTGTATACCATACCAAAGATTTAGGCCTGTAGCTCAATTCATTTTTCCAGTAAAGTAATTTTTTTTTAGTATGGAATAGGGGTGTGGCCACATAGACATGCTTGAAACATTCCCTGGTGACACTGATCATAAATATATATGGGTTTGTGGTCTAACTTCAGTTGCTCAAGCATGAACCCAATGATGCACAGACAGGCAGACAGACAGACTATTCGTACTTTATAGTATGGATATTGAATGTAGATCTATTGCAGCACATGACTTGTTCACATATTTATTTTTCTAATTAATAAAATCATCATCACTCTGATTACTCGAAGTGTCCAATTTAATACTGAGTTGCCTTTGTACTGTGACAGAACTCTACTAATGAATATTTAAGGAGGTCTGTGTCCACTGTAATCTGCCTCAATCTATGATCCACCTATAATGAAGGTTGCGAGCTGGGATTCAACTTGGGGCACTATATGCAATACATATATATATATCTATATGCATATATATGTATGTATATATGTATATATATATGCACACATACACATACATATAGAAATCATATACATACATATATATATACATAAATTTATTACATTATGTATGACTATTTTGTGATTATGCATGGCCATATTTTTAACCATATTTGGTGAAATTTTTATGGTACTTCGCAATAATACTTGAGAATGTGGGACACTTGAACATGCCAAGGAGCATACATTGGAAAATTTTGAAATAAGCTTTCATTTGGCAATAAGATTAAGGAGGGGGTGAGTGACAACAAAGTGACAGTACTACCCCTCTCCCCCCACTCCCAAAAAAAGAACCCCCCCTTTCAAAAATCCTGGCTACTAGCCTGTATAATGCTACCTTAAATTGGTAGCTGCACCTGTAGGCTATTCATGTTTATTCCTTTTATTCATGTGAACTGGACTTCAGACTCATTCCATTAGTTACTTAAATTTGGTGGTAAATTTATTAATTCTATTTGATTGCCTATATCCACATGGGCAAAAACTGCCTTGTGGGTACAGGCCTCAGCATTGGTGAATCAATATGGATGTTTTTTCAGCTATAAAATGATGTAAAATTAAAGAGTCTGGTATACAACATACTGCATATCCAGCCAGATTTTCTCTGTACCACTAGTTTCAGGTCAGCTCCTTGATCATAGGGCACTTGACTCCAGTTCCCCTGGGATAAAATATTTAATGGAAAGAATAGTAGACACATTCATTCTCCAGGTGTAGTTTGCAAGAGCATTGGTGATTGTAATGGAACTACCTTTGTAAGGATCTTGATTGTTTCTGCATCCTTATGATTACCTTCCTCAGGAATTTGAAGGAATTTTCTTCTAGTATCCTCTTTTTCTGGCTTTGATCCATCTTTGTGTGGAATACCTGACTCCTGTTTAAATTTTAGTGTTCCATGTCTTTGGGAATTTTCCATACTAATTTATTTCCAAAAACACTACTTATGGAGAGAATCTATGTCTGGCAACCCTGCTCAAAACCATTCCACATTCTTCAGAGATCAGCCTCCTTTAAATTGGTTGGCTTCCCTCCAATGAAGATAGCAATATAACACAATAATTAATAATTCAATGATAAATCCCTTAATTACAACTGCATGTGTGCAAGTGTGCATAATTATGCTTATTCCTACTCAGACCAGTAATCAACATGTATCAAATGAACT
The DNA here is from genome assembly GCA_963969325.1 of Lycopodina hypogea. NCBI lineage: Eukaryota > Metazoa > Porifera > Demospongiae > Poecilosclerida > Cladorhizidae > Lycopodina > Lycopodina hypogea. Next base: position 9,874,405 of record OZ017791.1, on the reverse strand, counting down.
CAATTAAGTAGATGTGCAGCTTTTCAAAAGGAAAGATGGAAAGATGCTTACCTAATTCCTGGCTCACCCTGAACTAGTGAGGGGAGCACAATTTCCTGATATGGAATGCTGGGAACCCAGTGCCATTTCCCTAAAGACACGATGGAATGCCATCTAGGTGGCACAGGTGAGATGGAAGGCAGCTGACTAGCTGGAAAGGGGAGGGGGGGGGTGCAAAGAATTTATATCCCAAAGGCAACCTCCACCTGCACCAAAGGTGCCCAGCTCAATGCATTGGAGGGTTGATCATGCTGGAGAACCAACACTACCACTAAGGACTGCCAGTGATCCACAGAGTCATGCATTAAGAGGCAAGGATAACCATTTCCCTGAGCGGAGCCACCCTTCCCATACCCCTGCATGACTATCAAGAACAACTCAAACTAATAAATATTCATCATTAGAATGAGAGCACTAGTTTTATTCCATTTTAGTCAAGTTCTTGGATTTTAGCTTCCTCCAGATGTTTCAGGCAGCTCTCCTCATTCAACCTTTCAGTGAGGCTTGTCTTTCTGGTGATCTGAGCAAATCGGTCAATATTAAGAAAGGGTTGAAAGGCAGGCAAGCCCTTCAAAGCTCTATAAGCTGCTTACTCAATTTCTCTGATACCCCCCACAGTATCCCATATCTCCCTCCCTCCAAATTGTTTGTTTATTTGTTTGTTTCATTGGTTTGTTGGTTTTTGTTTGCTTGTTTGTTTTTGTTTTTTGTTAGTCTGTCTGTACCATCATTCTGGCCAAACCTGTGGGTGGATTTCTCTGAAATTTGGCATGATGATAGTTTATTTGCCCAACTTGAAACATGGGCTAAAAAAATCCAAAAAAAATTGTTACCATAGTAATGAGAAAAAGCCAAAAATGGTATTTTTACCAGAAAAACCTTTGGAGCTACAAATTAAAAACTTGGTATACATGTATGAATCCACTCTCAGATTAACATGAGCTTGGTCCCACCTGGCCCCACCTCTTCCTATCCCTGTAAAGGCTAAAAATGCCAAAAATGGGATTTCAGCAGAAACACTCTAACATAGGGAGGTAGACCCATGAACCTATATATATAAAGTTGGTAACGATATAATTTGAGGAATGTTTTAAGTACATGTAAATGACCACACCCATTTGTTTTCATGTCATGCCCAAAAAAGGCCAAAGATAGTATTTTGGGCAGACAAACCCTTGGAGCGACAGACTTAATACATGGTATGCCACACAACTTCACTTTAGGAGTAACATGGGTGAGATCCCATTGGCTGTACCTCTTCTCATTGGTTTGTAAATCAGAAAAATGCAAAAAAGAGAACTTTTGTATAATACTTGGACCAAAGGAGTCAGATCTACAACACACTTTATCATATATTTTGATTTATAAGTATGTATGTATGTCTAGTCATCACGGCTAAACATTTGGACCAAAAGGCAGAAATTCGGTATGTACACTCCCTCCAAGAACCCAGGTGAGCATTATTAAAGCCATATGGGCATGGTAATGGGTGTGATTTGGTCATAGTCACACCCCCAGGAAGTTAGTTTGGCTGAAAAGGTTAATAAAAGACCTACCAGACAAAATTTGGCATGTCTCCAAGTACCAGGGAAAACATTATTTATTGACTAAATATGCATGTGTTCTGGCCATAGCCACACCAACCAGAAGTTTTTTTGGCTATTAAAAATTAATCAAATGACCGACCAGACTGAAATTTGGAATGAGACTTCCAAGCAACTGGGTGAGCATTACTAATCACATGTGTGTGTCAATGCGTGTGGTTTGTTCATTGCTACACCCATAGGACATTGTTATGCCTGCCAAAAACTCATTTATGGACTAATCAGACTGAAATTCAACATATGGAGTCCAAGCCAGGGTGATTACCATCAAACCTGGAAAATTTGAGCCCTTTAAGCCCTATCATCTGGAAGTAACTATCGAACAAACTGATCTGCACCAAACATTTTTATAACCACCCCAGGATGACTCCCATCAAACCCAGAAAATTTGAGCGGGTTAGACCCATTCATCTGGGAGGGTTAGCTAATAAACCAACCTTTACCTCACTTTGTTTTGACATTTCTAGGGTGACCCCCATAAAACTGTGAAAATTTAAACCATTAGAACTAATCTATGAAAATTTTCAGCTTCCTGAGAGGTTTACTTCTAGGTGAGCCACTATTTTGATGCATTTTTTTTTTGTGGTATGAAAAACAATTGTATGCAAAAATTGTGTACAAATTTCGACCCAAATCTCACTATATTCAGTCATCCCCTTTGGGGCTTTACTCACTTTGTAAACTATTATTATCATTCTGGATTAATTTTTTAGATATGGTTACATGTTTTCCATAGTCAGGAATATGATACTTCGTTTGAACCATATCAATGATGTAGCTGCTTGCTTCAAGGAACAATAATTAGTTTAGATATGATGCTGCTGTCAACACCAATAATAGAACTGAATCATAAATAAATTTCTGGAGTACTATTTTCTTCCATGAAAAAAAGAAGAATATGACCTCTTTTGTTACAGTCTTGATCAAATCAATTCTACCAGAAGCTCACCAAAGCTATTTGATTGTAACTACTCACTATCAGTCCAATATAGAATGTACAAGTCATTTGTTTCAGACTATCAGGAAGGCAGACCCCATTCTACTATTATATACTGCCTAGACAGGAAAGTAAAAGCCTTAAAATATTCTTCAGATGACATCATCATGAAGGCAAGATTTCAAAAGACAAGACATATTGTTGGGTTTAATATACAGGCAAGGGATTATATGCCACATGGCACATGTTTAGACTGGACACAATGGAATTTACCATACAACCATTTTTTGTTGCAATTTTTAGAAACCATTCTCACTAAATGTGGAACAAACTTTCACAAAAATATCTTCACAGCCCCTAAAATTTGACAGTGAATCCCTTAACAAGAATTTAAGAGATGAAAGTCAAAGTGAGCAGTGTGAGTACTAGTGGCAGTGTCCTTCAGATGAAGAGAAGAAGACGTAGGGATATTCTGTGATATGTATTATCCTAAAGTACTTAGTATAATTATTATACTATAATTATGTTAACTTAAACTTTCTGGATGATTCATGCATGAAGACATCTGAAAAGGGGATGCATGATGCTGGTGAGTGTAGAAGAATTTTCAAAAAAATTTCTTAATACACGACATAGTCATGCACAGAGCCTTAAGATCTATAGGAATTACATGCTAGCATTGAGAAGTTACTTACTGAACTCCAGAAAAAGCTACCAAAACAGAACAGCTTAGTATTCAGACCAAAAACTAGTGCTGCTGTCAGGAGAGCAAAAGAAATTTACCTTTAGTACCGAGTTTCACCTCTAAGGATTAGGAAATGGCATATGAGGGATAACTGGAGATGGAGGAACAGAGTTGGCCGAAGTCTGACAGAAAAACCTCTTGTAGGGTGGGTTTTTCGCTAGTTCTATAAATTATAAAACATTTGATCCTATGTTGTATACAAAATATATGAATTAATTGTGGGCTGGACTCTTAACATTAGTTAATTGTTAGGTAACCATTTAATGTCAATGCACAATCCATGTTAATTAACTCTCTGTGTTGTCACTTAGTATTTGTTGTATGTTGCATTTTAAAGTTCGTGTCTTTCGAATGGACTGTATCAGACAGATCATGGTGAAATTCTCATCCCCCAAGCACAGACTTCCTATCCAAATAAATAAACAAAGCACACCATAGTGAGCTTCATTTCTCTTTCCTTTGATAGGAATCTTGACTCTGTAGCTTCCAAAATTGAAGTAATGCACATGCACACACACATGCAGGCAGGCAGGCAAGTCAATCACACATGCATGCTCACTCATGCACACACCCACCCACCCACCCACCCAAAAACATACCCACACTCTCACACACACACTCACACACACACTCACACACAACACACACAACACACACACAATTGCAAACTGTCTAGCTGCCATCGACATGGTCATGTGCACCTGACATAGTCAGGGTACCTGTGCACTAAGCAGGTACTATGAGCCAGTGCAAGAAAATTTCTGGAGCCAGGCTAGGAACTTGCAGGAGGACTGACAAAGAATCTCAGCTTATGGGTGGGGGAACTTGAAGTCCCACCTACACCCTTAGCTGATTGACAAGTAATGGCCAGTGAATTTGCAGCCCAGAAAATTCCAGGTCCCCATCACAGCTGGGTGGACAGGTGTGGGAAGATGTTGAAAGACCTGGGTTTGAACTCACAACCCTGGGTTGTAAGTCCAAGAGCATAACTACTCAGCCACTCTGCCACACACTAGCCCACAAAATTGAAGTAATGCACATGCACCCACGCATGCAGGTAGACAGGCAACTCATGCACACACGCATTCTTGCTTATGCACGCACCCACCCACCTGCCCATGCAAGCGCGCACACACTCACACAAATACACACACAACACAAACACACACACACACACACCGCAATCACACATGCATGCATGCAGACACACACACCAATAGTGTGAGCAACGTTCCTGGCTACACCTTATTTTCTGGTCATGCTTTGCTAAAACTTATAAATATGCATGCACCTGATATGTATCAACTGAACAATCAAAGCACCTTACTAAATGAAACTCACTCAGCAGAGACATATCCAACAAGAAGGTGGTTGCTTTGCCATAAAAAAAATTGGACCATCTGCCAACAACTCTTCTTCTGGGTGTGTGAGGCTAAAATTCCAAAATGATAATTAGGACAAACCCACAGGACCTAAATCTTCACATGCATACAATGCATCACTCTAGGTCATTGGTTCCCAACTTGTGGGTCATGACCCCAATGGGGTCATGGGGTGAATTTATGGGGGTCATAGAGGGTTTCAAAAAATGTTGGTCTGATGTTTAGCTTATTTTTTTTTTTAAATACTCAACAGAACTAGTGGTTTATGACACACTTATGTATACATTGTGTGAACACTTCCTTCACTCACCTGTTGACTCACCATTGACACAGGTCTTTTTACCTGTGGTAGTCCTTCCCAGCACATGCCCTCAGTCAGTGAGTATATATATCTGATAATTCATTTCTGAGCAGAGTCAGACCACACTGCTGTTTCTATTGTTGGTTGCTTTTTTCATTATATTGAGTAATATATTCTTGACAAGTCATCCTGAAGAAATCTGCATTCATTGTTATCAAGGATTGTTAGTGCAGTTCAGTGGCAGCAAGATGTCAAGGAAACGCTCATATAATGAGAGTTTCCTCTCATTTGGATTCTCATTCCTTGTGAGCAAAGGCTTACAGGTGCCACAATGTGTTGTATGCCAGAAGACTCTCGCCATTGAGAGCATGAAGCCCTTTAAATTAAATGAACATCTTGAAAAGGTTCATCCAGATCTTGCCAACAAGGGATTGGACTATTTCAAAATCAAAGAAGACCAGCTCAAGAGGTCCAGATTGGATCATGGAACAGGAGTTCTCTTCCAAGTAGATGTTTAGTCATGTGCCATTATTTGAATCTGTTCATGTGGATACATCTGAAGGTTCTTTCATGATTTGCAGGACAGAAAAATTGTGGAGGCCTCATGCAAGACCTCACTTCAGATTGCAAAACAGAAGAAGCTGCACACCATTGGAGAGACTCTCATCAAATCCTGCATGCTTGAAGCTGCACAACTTGTCCTGAACAATGCAAGTGCCAACAGGCTGAAACAGATAAGTTTGTCCAACAACACTGTGAAGGAACGCATGCAGGACATGTCTCAGGATATCATGCGGCAAGTTGTGGAGAAAATTCTAGTTTCTCCCTTCTTCTCCATCCAACTGGATGAGCCCACTGATATGGCACAGTGTCCACAGCTTCTGGTGTGATTTTGTGATGCTGCTACTGCACATACAATTATGTATGTACATTTTGTACACATATTTACATAATATATTCAAACATGCCAAAAAATGATTATATTGCAGGTTTACACTCGGTGTGTCTCAGATAATCATGTGGAGGAGGATTGTTCTGCAAACCTCTCACTACAACTACCAAGGCTGGGGATATCATGGCAATGGTGTCCAGCTTCTTTGAGGAAGAAAAAGTGTCTTGGGCACAACTGATTGGAGTATGCACAGATGGAGCACCCTCCATGCTCTGCTCAAAGTCAGGTTTGTATCTTACTTTATTATTGTGCATTCCCACTGTAACTTTTTGTGTGGTGCAATTTATTCGTTTGTCTATTTTAGGATTTGTCACACTGGTGAAGGAAAAGAACCCAAATGTCATCACAACTCACTGCCTTATCCATCGTGAAGCCCTTGCATCTAAAACACTTCCTGCAGCTCTCAAGGGTATCTTGGACTCAGTGATCCAAATAATTAACCACATAAAAGGAGGTGCTCTCAACACACAACTATTTCACCAGTTGTGCAGAGACATGGATTCCTCACATCAGGACCTCCTTTTCTATACTGCTGTACATTGGCTGTCAAAAGGAAATGTCCTTTCTTGCATATATGAACTCTTAGAAGAGATGGAGATGTTTTTAGAGGCCCATGTGAAGAAGACAGAGCGTTTTTGAAGGTTGTACAAGAGAAGATCTTTAAGCCCAGTCTCACCTACTTGGCTGACATTTTTGAAGCTTTGAACATGCTAAACTTGAAGCTACAAGGCCCACACACCACCATCATCCTCCACACTGATGCAATCAAGGCTTTTATTGCGAAGCTAGGGCTTTGGGAGAGAAAAATTAAGGTGGTAAATATTGCTGCCTTCCACTGTCTCACACAGATTATGGGTGAAAAACCACTTAAAGAGCAACTCCAGAAAGAGATCAAGAATCACATGTCAATCGTTCAAAAAAAATTCTACTGCTACTTTCATGACATTAATGCTATTGAAAATGTTCAGATGACTCTTGCTCACAACCCTTTCTGCTGCACTGTGGATGACCTTCCGGACAATGTACAGAAGAATTTCTTGGATCTCTTCAACAACACTGCAGCCAAAGAGGACTTTTATCTACAGCAGCTTAGGATCTCTGACTTTTGGGCCAAAATGCTTCCGATTTTCCCCAAGATAAGTGAATTTACCTAGAAAGTTCTCATCCCATTCTCATCGACCTACCTCCATGAAAGTGGACTCTCATCTCTCCTGGTGATCAAATATAAGACCAGAAACAGGTTGGATGTAGAAGCTGACTTGTGATGTGCTCTGAGCCACACAACCCCAAGAATTGTTGATCTTGTATCAAAGAAGCAAGTGCAACATTCTCATTGATGTACATAGCTACTTAGTCACTGCTGTGATAAATATATCTTACTAGTATTTGTGTGTTACCATTTACATGTGATTACAATGCGTTTTCCTGTCATAAATTAGCATAAGCAGCACTGGTGCAAATGTATTTAGTATGGTCAATAATATAGAATAAGATATTTTACGTTGGGGGTCATGGAAGATTTATAGTTTCTGAAAGGGGTCATGGACCAAAAAAGGTTGGAAACCACTGCTCTAGGTTATTGGTTCTACCCAGCCATACCTCTTGCTCTGGGCATGTCAGGCTACAAATGCCAAGAATGGTATTTGGCTAAATTCTTAGCCTAGGTCTGTGTCATACTTGGCCACACTACTTTCCAGGCAACTTAGTGCACCTAATGACACTCATATTTCAGTGTATAGATACATTCTACAATAAAGATAGTATTAAGCCCAAAAATTTGGGTTAACTTACCACACTCTTACTGTTACTGTAAGAGTGTCATGAAAAAATTGCTGAAAATGATATCTATTTATAGTATTCTTAGCCAATAAAATCTATGGACCTTGAGACATTGCAACACTACTCGACTATGGTAGGGAAAGGGTCTGGATCACACTTGGCAACACCTTTTCCTGTGGCCATGTCATGTCCAGGGCATCATCAGTTATCAGTAGTTGATATGTGTGAATATTGGTCATTGTTGTGTGTCATACAGGAGATGACATTAAAAAAAATGACACACAGAAACCATACAACTTATTTGATTTTCTCTGACCAACATGTAGATTCTAATAATTTTGTGGATTCAAGGTCAGAGACATATAATCTCTCCATTTCAAAAATTAATAATTACACTTATGATCTACTTAATATTCTTTTTGCCTACAAAAAGTCACTGAAAATTGAAAAAAATAGTGACACTAACCCATTAAAATTTATTTTTAGTGTGACAATTATTCCTTCATTTTGAGTTGTTCTACTCCATTATGCTAAAGTATCCTGTTGCTTGAATCTTAAATCATAAATATTAATTAAATCATTGAAAGTAATAATAATAATAATGAGCCAAAGTCTGTGCACATTTTTGTATGTGAACTCCTAGATGGGTGGACTGATTTTAATTAAACTTGGCATCAATGTCCCTGTTTGCTGACATTTTTGTCCATCCTCTACCTGTTGTAGCTGTTACAGTCATTTTTCAACATTTGTAAAATGTTGACAATAGCATCAACACAGAGTAGTAGGTGAGCAGATTGTCAACCTTATGGAACCCTGTTGACCATCAGGCCTTCAGGGAAAGAAACCCTGGTCTGCAGACCATAAAAATGTAACAATTTTAAAATGAAGCCTAAATTCATGTACAGCAACAACAATCACCTGAAAGATGTAAAGCTATCTGCAACCTCATGACTGCTGGTGACCAACCATGCTGCATTCAGATATTAGCTACATTTACACGTAACTATATTCCTGAAATAATAATTCATTAACTTGTGAGCTGTGGCAGCTTTCAACCGCTATTCTGCAACTATTAACAAATTAAGGAATGCAAAATGATAATTATTATAATCATAATTTTTCTATAAGTATTAATATACTTGAAGTTTGTGTTACAAAAAGGAATAATCCAGTTTTAACAAATAATGATTAGTTTTCGTAGCCATAGTCATTTATGCTTTCCATGAGAGTTATATCTTCAACCTCAGAAGGCGAAACACTAGAGTTTTCTGTCAGACCATTATGGTTAGTGTACGATTGAGGTGTAACAATCTTGGGGTAATCGTAATAATGTGATCCACTTTGTTGTCCGAGGGTGTCTTCATGAACAGCTTTCTTATTCTGTTTCTCAACCAGCATATTTGTTTGCTTATAAGCCGGGTTAGCATCGACGTTCAAAAATGATTGTTGACATGTTTCATTGCTGTAATTGAGATTGTCTCGCAAATCATTAATCTCTGATACATATGACTTATTTCCATTTCCGTCCATAATGGTGAGATACGTACCACTATAATACTGACTGGTATTAATGCTTTGGGAATCAACTGGAGGAGGAGCCTGTGCTGTTGCGTTGTGGTGAGACTTCATGCTAGTAGAAGAGGAATGATTGGAGTGCTCCATCATTAATTCTTCATTGGTTAAGTTAGTGACCGAAATATGGTACTTAGATTTCAGTTTCTTCATGACTGGCATAAATCTATTTTGTCAGGGAAAACATCAACTATCAATTAAATTGGTAAATATCATTATTGTGTCATACCTGGACATTAAGCATGTGAGGACTATTCCAATTATTAAACCAGCCACAACACAGCTCAGTATTATCAAAACGAATATTGCACTCTTCAACTTGATATCCTGAATAAATAAATATAAAAGGAGGGAAATTAGTATCACCTTATTTCTTTTTAAATGGTTACCACAGCACATTACACATTAGTTAGTATAAAACAGAAGAGCTAGTAACCTGGTCATTTGGAGTAGTCACATTGCTGGATGATGGTAATTCAATTGTGAAAAGTGTGCCAGACACGTTTCTCTCCCCAACTATCCACTGCTCAGCTTCCACAGCCAAACTACTGGCAGTTTGTGATCCAGCCGCATTAGAAAAGGCAAAAGACATTTCAAAAGTTATAGCTCCATCATCACCTGATTCACAATTCACAGACCGATCAAATATGTTGGAGGAGGAGAGCACACAGTTGCAAAGTGTTTCCAAGGCTGCTCCAATCTCTTGAGTCATGAATTCTTGGACATTACTTCTATTGGTTATATTCTAAGTAAAAAAAAAATTATTTATGTATTATTACAGCATAGAATCATGGATTTTTCCTAATCTATAGGTCGATACCACACAATTATTTACATAGGCTAGATGCAATCAGTATAGCTAAGGCTGGACCTTGTCCCTTGCTCTAGCTATTGCTCAATTCCCCCCCCCCCCCCCCCCCAAAAGTACCTATCCAAAACTTATAGTGTAGTCTCTTATATATTGTGAAAAAAATTAGTTTTCATTCTGATCCTGGCTGTAATACTAGGAACTGGGGATAGTAGTTTCCATTTCTATTACAGAACCATTAGATAAAAGCATAACACTAAAAAATAAAAAAATTAAGCTGCCAATAATCATTATGTTTTGTATGGTATATCTCTCATATAATGCATCAGTTACACACACTCGTGATTCTTTTTGGGGGGGGGGGGGGGGGGAATTCATATTAAACTTACGCAGCTTGCATTCATAATAGGGCGAAGAATGTAAATGATTACAACTGCAAAATAAAACATCACTAGTTAGCAATAACATTATATTTTACTTGTCATCGCACCTTTTTCTGATATCAATACCACTTCATTGTTTGCTCGAAAACCATTATTTACCAAACACTCAAATTCCCCAAATGGATTCTCTACTTCTTTTGTTAGCAGAGTAAGTATGGATGCAGAACTTTTGAAAGAAAGAATTGCTTCCCCATTTTTCTTCCATTCAAAATTCTCCAGCCGTGGGCCATTGATTACATCAAGATTACATGTCAGTGAAGCATACTCTTGTTTGGTATGATTTCTTCTGTCAGCAGTTACTCTCAAATGAGGGGAATCTGTAAAAATATGGTAATAGTTTCAAAAAACATAAATATATTTCAAGCTAAAGTGGTTCATTTGCACAATAGGGAATATAAAATTCATTGAACTTTTATTTTAGCTAATTAATCAGACACATTAAAATATACTAATATATTACCCTAAGTATATACATGTGATGACTACTACATAAATAGAGAGAGTACTTATAATAATAATCTTTCTCATATTTTATTCTTGGTTAAAGACATATTTACACACAATTTGTAAGGTTTGTTATTTGAAAAGAGAATATTCGATGTTGAATAACAATTTTCTCGTAAATAGTATAAAAGAAACTAAACAATATTCATTAAATTATACGAAAGATTAATGCCATAATTTGTGTTTCTTTTTAGGCAAAAATAACCTATCACTTTATAAAGTTGCTACATACTTGAAACTTTCAGGTCCACTGTAGCTGAACCTATGACATACTCTCTGAGGGACATCCCAGAAGTATCAAGAAGGAAATTTCTGTGGTTTTGACAGCATTGTAGTCCCACTACTGAGGTTCGTATATCAAAGATAACTTCATAAATCCCAACATCTTCAGGTTTCGGGTCCAAAAGAGTCATTGTAAGTAATGCTTCTTGTGCACCATTAGATGTAGTGGCCAGTTCATAACCAAAATTAACATTAGTTGAGTAATCAATGCCTCTTGTATTAGTTGAACTACCAGTAAATGCTGCTAGTCTGTATATATCAGCTCCATTGAAATAGATTTTCAAAACCAGTTGACTTCTGTTGAAACTGGTTGTTGGGTAATGTATTAGTGGTATCCTGAGTTGCTTAATCCACGTTCCAGTTGGAGGTCGATAAGCAATAATAAAAGGAGTATCTTCTTTTAGTAAATTTATTGATGTCACAGTAGACTGGAATTGATTTTCTATAATGTATACATATATAGACTAATCAAGTATTCGTTGGTTTAAAATTTACTATAGTATAAAACTAACTGTATATATAATTATATATATATAACCTGTTACATGTATCTAGAGTAAAGGAAGAATTATCTCAGGAAATGATACTTGCCATGCAAGACAAATATGTAGGAGGAAATGAGGCAGATCATTTAAATATCAGCATACAAACAAGTTTTCTTAAGAATAAAAAATATATATATATATATATATATACATACTGACTGAGTCATTCATTCCAAGAAAGAAACCTACAAGTGGCATTCACTGGCAATATGGCGGAAAACCAGACAACTGAAAGTCAGATGGAAGAATGCATGAAGCTAATTTTTCACTCCCGTTACCAACCAAGCCAACACTACCACTTGCTGTCAAAATCAAGGTACTTTTCAGCGAGCATCATATCCTTTAATTGCAAAGGATTATTAAGTTAAAAGGAGACACTGATTTCAGAAATAGAAAATTGGAATAATTGTGTCATGCTATGTCTCCAAGAGATCCACAGAAGATAACAGTCAAAATAACATCAATATAAAATGATTTAAACTAGTAGAGAAAGCAAAACATTGCAGTGTCCTACTAGTGTAAATCAATTTAGAGCCAATCATAACAGCTACCCATGTCTAGAACAGAATAAAATTCTTGTCTGTGACACTTGATGCATTGACAATATCAGTTTATAAGCCACCACAAGCAAAGCTTATCTTCCCAACTAACTTTTTCAACTTTGACAACAAAAATTTCGCAATTGGTAGCCTTAACTCGCACAATCATCTCTGGGGCTACATAGACACTGATAAGAATGGCAGCATCCTTAAAGAATGAATGAGTGTGAACAACCTTTATCTCTTTCATGACCCCAAGCTACCCCAGAAGTCGAACAGCTGTCAGTGGCATTGAGGCTACAACCCTGTTCTCACCTTCATGTCAGAAACATCATTAGCATGCGCAACCATTCCATCTATGATGCCATACCACACTCCCAGCATTGTCTGCATGGCATTTCCATCAAGCCAATAATTGCACCTATCGAGTAGCCTTCCAACAGTGCTTTAACCTGAGGAAGGTGAACTGAGATAACTTCACAAGCAAGCTTGAGGATAATGTTCACAATCTGGGCCAAGCAACATGGCAGAAGTGCAATAACTTGTGGAATCGGTTAGATCATCTGTCAGGAGGCACATCGCCCAAGGTTGTTGCAACAAATACATCCCAAGGCATTCTAGTGACTCTTGAGCTCTTGTCATGGAATACCAGCATCTCTGCAATATTGATCCCTTCAGCAAGAAGCTGGTCGAGACCTGTGTAACTATCTCAAAGTGACTAACCAACAACAATGAAAATTAATGGTGAAGAACATTGACCTAAGCCAAAAAAGAATAAAGGGCTGGCAGACTCTGTCCAAGCTTAGTGGCAGCACAAAGGCCGGCAGCTAGTACACAATGGCACCACACCAAGTTGCACATCAGATACTCCTAAATGGAGAACCGGACAAATCTGAAAAACTGAAGGCACAGAAGGTGAAGATACCATCAGACAACCAAAACCATCCCATCTAACACCATTCACCACAAAGAGCTGAATGTGCAAACACGTCACTGTGCAACAACAAAGCACCTGGCCTCAATGGCATTCACAACGAGATGTTGAAAATACTGTGGCCTGAAAGCCAAGAACTGGTTGCTTGGACTTATAAATGATGCCTTAAGCAGAATGAGATCCCTGCGATATGGTGGAAAGCGAAGGTCATAGCTCTACTCAAGCCCGGCAAAGACCCCAACAGCCCGTAGAGCTATCAAATGATAGCACTACTGTGTACAGCATACAAGTTACTAGAATGGATGTTACTAATGAAAATATAGCAAACAACATAGGTGAAGCTGATCAAAAAGCAGACCGGTTTCCGTCAAGGAAAGTCATGCTGTACACAAGTGCTTAGCCTCACCCAACACATCGAGGACAGCTACGATCAGGGGCTGAACAAGGCACAGCGCTGATCAATCTGACCGCTGTGTATAATACTGTGAACCACAAATGTCTATTACAGAAAGTCTATGAGCTAAAGTAGATGCCGCCCTAACTGAACCCATCAGAATGATAATTTCAAACCGTCGCTTTATGGTTGAACTGAACAGGAAAAAGTCTGTTGGAGATCACAGTGGAATGGACTATCCCAGTGCTTCATACTTTCACTAACTTTATTTAACATCTATATGAATGAACAACCTCTACCAATATCAATTATTAGCTTTCTGTATGCAGATGACCTCTGTCTCACTGTACAAGAGGAAACTTTCGAGGATGTTGAGACCACCCTAGCAACAGCACTAGCCGAGCTCCAGGAGTGCTATGTCGAGAACTACCCCAGACAAAACCCTGACAAAACACAACTAACAGTGTTCCATCTCAAGAACAGACAGGAAAACCTCGAGCTTAATGTCACATGGAATGACATCAAGCTAGCCAAAACTTGCAACACAGTTTAGATTGGCATCACACTCGACCGTACGCTAACATACAGCGAACATTGCAAAAAACCAAGAGCAAAATTGCATCAGAGAAAAACCTACTTCGCTCTACAAACTGGGATGCTCAACCATGTACACTGCACACAAGAATGGCTCTTTATGTCTCGATGGCTGAGTGCTGCTGACCAGTATAATCTCGGTCAGCTGCTTACCCAATTCCTAGCCATCCACCCCCCACCCTCTCCCAGTATCTACTATATCCCCATGCATAATTGTCAAGAACAACTCAAACCAATAGATATTCATCATTAGAATGAGAGCACTTGTTTTATTCCAGTTTAGTCAAGTTCTTGGATTGTAGATTCCTCAGGTTGTTTCAGGCAGCTCTCCTCATTCAACCTTTCAGTGGGGTTTGTCTTTCTGTTGATCTGGGCCGATTGGTCAAAGTTAGGGAAGGGTTGACTAGGGCTAGCCCATTGTCCCCCTGCCCCCCTCCCCACTTCCCACTTCCATGCTTTTCTATATTTCATTTCATGCCAGTTAATAGCTCAAACCTGACTGCTTCCTAATTTTGTTTAACATTGTATGGGAATAATTAATTATTATATTTCATCTTTGGTCATCACAGAGCTAATATAAGATAAGTGAACCTGTTTGATTAAGATTTAAAATAATACTATCATAAATTAAGATTTAGAAATAAATTAAAATTACCACATATCTGGCTTAAAGTTACTTTTCCACATCTTGTGATATCAATCTTACCTAAATATAAATAAAATTACAGCTGTAACCTTACCATCAGCACCAACATAGTATGCAACTGGTCTTAGTACGGCATTGTGGGTGAGAAGTGGCAAAACTAAGTCACTGCAGGAATGCAAGTCACCTTCATTAGTCCCACAATTGTTTATTTCAGGAAGTATACTTGAAATGTCAGCCCTATATAAACCAGAATCAATAGAAGTTGGATTGAAGATGGTAAGATTGCTAGAACTTGGTGATGAGAGAACCTCCAGGTCAGCATTCTGGTAATGTGTACCATCAGGACTGATGTGACTCCAATTTACAGAGGGCATAGCAGTGTTAAAGATTCTACCAATGCTAAAATCTTGAGTTCGATCAGCAAATAACTGTATACCTTGTGGGAAAGGTCCACTTGATTTGTTTCTCATCATAAGGCCTATGGTACAATGGGTATGTGAATATTTAAAAACATGAATACAAAATAGACTATAAAATAAATGAAGTTCAATTTCAATTATTTTCATAACATCTGTTCAAATTGATAGTCAAAAATTATTTACTTCCTCAGCTAATTATCATTCACAAATTATGAAGTTAATATAGAACATAACTCCAGCATGGTTGAAAGGCTTGTGAAACAAAACTACTGGTAGATATAAGAATATATATTATTATCTGTATACCTGTAATTTCAATATCCAATTTTCCCACACCAATAAGTGACAAGTTTTCATCAGCAAATACATAACAGAATGCTCTCACAATTGGTGGGGAGTCCTCAGGAATTTGCAACAAGAAGTTTGCTGACATACTTCCAACATCCGATAATATAAAGTCCTCAACTCTAGTCCTCCATATGAACAATAGACCACCAGTTGGTTGTGATGGGGAATTACATGTCAGAGAAACAGTTTGTCCTAGTACAATCAGTCCAGTTTTGGGGTCTCTGGAAATAGTCACCTCCTCTCCAGCTAAAAATAGAATATATCATTATTCCACATGCAAACTATGCATACTAGCTAGCTCTATAGGCTAAATCATTATTATACTTCAATGAAATACCTTTAGCAAGTTGCATCCACAAAGAACTGATCAATACAAGTATTAACAGCCAAGGAAGTTTGAACGTGATCAGCCAAGGAAGTTTGAACGTGATCATTATTCTTGGCAAAGATTTTTTCTGAGTAGTTACTTGTAATGAAGTCAGTTTATTGTTTACAATTAAGTAGAAAATCTGCCACATATATAATTAAATTAACTATCATAATTTCTTCCAGATTGCACGCATGAAATGTTTTCATCTAAAGAGCTATTAGGTGTGGCAATGTGGAGTCTAAATTAATCATAAACAGAATCACTATAAAGTAATGCAGGTTTAATATTGTGCACTAACAAGTAGTTAAAGTCTGTGGTTCATTTTTTTAAACTTGAAAGGAAAATAAAGAGACATCAACAGGATACAGAACCTAACTCCATATAACCACACACACTCATGCCCACACACATCCACCCACCCACCCACCCACCCACCCACCCACACACGCGCACGCACACACACACACACACACACACACACACACACACACACACACACACACACACACACACACACACACACACACACACACACACACACACACACACACACACACACACACACACACACACACACACACACACACACACACACACACACACACACACACACACACACACACACACACACACACACACACACACACACACACACACACACACACACACACACACACACACACACACACACACACACACACACACACACACACACACACACACACACACACACACACACACACACACACACACACACACACACACACACACACACACACACACACACACACACACACACACACACACACACACACACACACACACACACACACACACACACACACACACACACACACACACACACACACACACACACACACACACACACACACACACACACACACACACACACACACACACACACACACACACACGTCAGCTCACCCAAGCAGAGAACTTTTAGGTATTTCAGGCTTTAAATCAAGAACAATTATTTTTAAGACTGTTCATAGATATACACAGTAGCACCACCACTTTCTTTAATTGCACTGTATTGGCTTGTTCTTCTGTGGTGTAAAACACTAGCCAAAGTTTATTTAGGATAGTTCAGATCACTGGAATTTTTTTCCCCAATATGTGCATATATTTGGTGATATGTGGTTCAGTATACTGTTGACTGTCTATGTGTAAAATAAGTAATAAAAATGAGTAATAAAAACATTTATAAATAAATGTAGAAAGAAATAAAAGATTTAGGGTTTCCTCAAGAAGTACTGTGTTACAAACTAGCCTCTGTTCTCAGCCACCTTGTCATTTTAGCTAAGATGGCTTGGCAGCCTCACAGACAAACCTGAGACCAACAACTATAACCAACCATGACTTGGGTAATGGTAGGTTGTCAGATCATGGTATTAATACAAGTACTAATGTTTCCAAATTTTCTTTAGCCTTGCTCTTAAGGAAGATGTTATATGGAGTAATAGTAGATATTCAATTTTATGTTTTTATTCTACCTCTTTTGGGGGGGGGGGGGGGGGGGAGCTCTTTGGATTAGAAATTTGACGTTACAGGATCCTGAACAGATCCTATAGAAATTTTGGATTGTCAGTTATCTAGAAGCTTGGCAAATTATAAATTAGTTTTATATTATACCAGTGGTAATGGTCAGGTCAATCCTAAATAGAGACTGCTAGTGCACTCCAATATTTTTTGTTACTTGCTATTTTTTCTTCCAAATTTTAAGTAAATATGTTTAAAACATATTTAGTGCATAATATAGAACTTTCATAGTCTCAATTAGTCATAAACAGAATCACTGTAATGATTCTGTTTATGACTAATTGAGACTATTTGTTGCCACACCCAATATATATCAATCTGGATTTGGTAGTGTATTTGGTCCACTGCTATTTTCATTATACAATTATGAGTATCCTGAGCGATCTGAAACTCTCCTCTAATTTTCTAAGTATGACTTTCTTTCTTTCTCCAGCTACTAGCATGTGATACTCTTATAGCCCAGGTAACTCCCAGGTCAAGTTTTATGTGCATACCAAGTTTCAGGGTTCTAGCCACATAGGTTCAAGTATGGAAACATGATAGAACTGTGTGTTATGTATCCTACGAAATACCCATCCTACAAACTGACAGGGACAACTAATACATCTTAATGTAATGCAAAATTTGTTTGCCTGCATATCTGTTCACTAGCTCCTCCCATGCAGTAAGGAAAGAAGAAAAGTAAAAGGATTTGGGCATAGTTTTGCTGACCTCACTTAAGAGTATATTTATATAACTTTAGTTTGTAGTACTCATAATTCAGCTAGGTGGTTTTTCATACATGAAATAGTGCCCCTCTCTCCTTCAAGGAAATTTGGGGGGGGGGGGGGGGTAAACAAACAACAGCCCTATGGACAAACTCCACATTAAATCATCATAGGATGGACCAATCAACCCCTTCTATATTTAAGCAATGTAGACCCAAGCATCTGGGAGGAGAAGCCAACTAACAAACAAAATAAATCCTGAATAAAAATAAGATATACTAGAGTGGGGTACCCCATGTTGCCCAGGCCAATATCAACATAAAACATGACCAAAGCCACTCAAAATACTACTTGTAGACCTTGTGGCTTCATTTATTCAAGTAACATCAGCTTATAAGTAGGCATGCAGCCATGTTGTCAACTGATTTCTTAAAAAGGCCAGAATGTTTCGGAAGCATTAGGTGATTTACTGTCATGCTTTGAAAATCATAGAATGGCCACCTTGGGAATAATTCAATATTGACAGCTGTAAAATCATTTTCCTTACTTTTCTGAATGCCCACAATACTGAATTGCATATTTTGCAGTGCTCTTTCTCCCTTTTCCTTTCACATGTCATGATGAGTATAACAGTCCCTTACTAGAAAGAGTGAACAGCTGCATCAGCTACAATTCTGGGTTGTGGGTATAGCTTAGATTTATGTAAGGAAATTATAAAGTTTGCTGTACTTCAAATGTTTTCCAATTTCAGTCATTTACTTGTTTCTTTTTGTTTTTTGCTATCTTTGTTTTTTCTGTATTTTTTTTTTTTTTTTTTTTTTTTTTTTTTTTTTTTTTGTGTCTTTTTGGGGGGGGGGGGGGTGGGGGAGATGTTGGAGTGGATATGTTTGCTACCAATCAAAATGTTTTGAAGGCATGGTTTAATGCTGAACAATCTGCTCTGAATATGTGTTTTCGAATGAAATGAACAAAGCTAGCTATTCACTCACCTGACCAGAACTATGGATGTAACAGCCTTTTGTATTTAATTGTAGCAGGGGTGTAGATAACTTTCAAAAGTGTGTGTGGGGTGGTGGGGGGGGGGGGGCTGACATTGAATTGGTTCAAAATCTGGAAGAATTCCATTGATATAGTTGCACTCATATCTTCAACCTTGTAATTGTAATATGCCAGGGCATAGTGTATTGACTATACCCTTTTAAATCAATATAAAGTTAATTAAAATATCTCTGCAATTGTAAAATTATTAGTTGGTTTTTAAAGTTAAAATTTTTTTTTTTTAATATGTGTCAGCAGGCTGCTTTTCGACTTTAAGTAGTATATAAATGAAGTATGTTTAAATTTGGTGTTTCTGATGATCAACCTATCACTGAAATTAGTCAGTTAGTAGTAATCTTGAGGATGGATTTTCATGCATGAGCCTGGGAATTTTTTGGTTAATGGATGAAAACCTCAGGGTTAGCAATTTTCCTGTTTGACGAATTTTTAAAATGTCCATGGGAGACCACTAAAAAAAATTAAAAAAAGAATAAAACAGTTTTAAAGCATTGGGATTCTGAGTGCATTTCTTTCTTTTCCCTAGAGGAGCACATCTTACTATAATTTGTTATATGATTGATTATTAGTTTGTTAGTTCACTATCTCCTCCCAGATGATTAAATTTATAGGGCTCAAATATACAGGGATTGATGAGGTTCACCCCAAGATGGTTTTAGGTGAAGTTTGATGAATATCAGAGTAAAAGTGTGCACATAGGGCTAATTTTTTTTTTTTTTTTTTTTTTTTTTTTTTTTTTTTTTTTTTTTTTTTTTTTTTTTTTTTATATTTAGGGATGGGGCTCGATTTCTTAAATTTATAATCATCTATCAGGTTTATAGTTCAAACAGAGGCATTGGATTCCATATGAAAAAATTATTCATCATAACAGTAGACATGGACCAAGAAAGCTATAACAGACACAATAATGAAGGCTCAAATAACAGGAGTTGCTTGTTTAATTTCTTCTCGGAATTGAACTGGATGTTAATACCTTTCAATGGTTAACAATTTCTCTATAGCATTTCAAAAAGGAACCTTATCTGCATGTGAAGGTCAGACTGTTGTCAAAGCAATTATTCAGGCTATTAACTCTGTAAGATCTAATCAGGATTTTGATCTCTTCTGGAAATATATTGAACAGAGATTATCAGATATAAATATGTCTATTTCAATGCTTGAGCATCATAAAAACTTACAAGAAGGTTTGAAGTAGGTGATGCTACCTCTGAGTATAATGCTACTGTCCAGGTTACTTCCTGAGTGAAGTTGTATATGCGTGTCAAGTTTCAGGTATCTAGGTCCAACAGTTTATCAGGCCATTGGCCACATATGTAGAAACATACATCAAACCCATGAGTTGACATGGTTGAGCAAACTGTGTCACAAATTTGAAGTAAAACCATCTTGGTCAAGGATGTGTAGTCATCAGGTACATGTGATAACACCATCACATACACCATCTAATTACTAAAACTGAATATTTTTACCAGCGAACTTGAATAAATTGAACTTGAATAAATTGAACTTGAATAAATTGAACTTGAATAAATTGAACTTGAATAAATTGAACTTGAATAAATTGAACTTGAATAAATTGAACTTGAATAAATTGAACTTGAATAAATTGAACTTGAATAAATTGAACTTGAATAAATTGAACTTGAATAAATTGAACTTGAATAAATTGAACTTGAATAAATTGAACTTTAATAAGTTGTGGATTCTAAATGTTACTATCTTGGGAATCTTGATCTTGTTCTTGTTCTTGAAATTTCCTTGACAAGAAGTGCTAAGGTCCTGTTCAACTCCTGAACTCCTGGTCATGGTTGAGTTTTCCCTTCCCCCCCCTCTCCCCACTTTTCCTTCATTTCTTTTCTTTCCTTTTTTTTCATTATTAAGTCAAAACATGAAATCATAAGTGACATACTTGTTATACCTTACTCTCTCAAATGGATCATCAATTTACTGCACACCATCAAACTTCTTTGAACTGAATGTGCTGAGTACCTTCTGTTTTGCTCTCTCAAGCTTAGCTTTCAGGAACTAAAAATTAAGTTCTGAAATTCGCTGAAATATATAAGTAAGATGTAACCTAATTGCATTGCAATGAAAGTGAGCTACACACCTGAAAGACTAAATGTCAACAACAGATACATAAAAATAGATAGACTTACCAGCTTGCTTACATCACCCAGTGTTAGCTTTAAGCCATGCATCATGCATATTTGTGAATATGTGTTCACTTCCTCAACTGTTGTGTATGCTTCCAAATGCATCATGTTTCTCTGATCATTCTCACAATTCCTTGAAACAAATCAAAACCTCAATTTTGTCAATCATGGGAAATACAAGGTTTGACTTCTTTAATCCTATATTCATCATGGTGTCCCAAGTGATGATCCTGATGTTATTAAAAAAAATTTTCCAGAGTTGTACTCTGCAGGCTAAGGTTATCAAACTGCTTCATTAATTTTTGGCTTCTAAATTTTATTATCTTACTATAATTCACGATCTGTCTGTCTGTCTGTCTGTCTGTCTGTCTGTCTGTCTGTCTGTCTGTCTGTCTGTCTGTCTGTCTGTCTGTCTGTCTGTCTGTCTGTCTGTCTGTCTGTCTGTCTGTCTGTCTGTCTGTCTGTCTGTCTGTCTGTCTAGAGGCAGGCAGGCAGGCAGGCAGGCAGGCAGGCAGGCAGGCAGGCAGGCAGGGATGGGTGGATGGATGGATGGATGGATGGATGGATGGATGGATGGATGGATGGATGGATGGATGGATGGATGGATGGATGGATGGATGGATGCATGCATGCATGAATGTGTATTCATTATCTACTCCCAGATGCTTGACCAATCGTCCTAAAAAATTTTTTATACTGGATACTTTCTAGTTTAAAACGAATGTCAATTCTCTGTCTATCTGTCTGTTTGTCTGTCTGTTTGTCTGTCTGTATCATTTCGAACTCCTCCCGGAGTTTTAGTCTGATAGCCCCGAAATTTTATGGGCATAATGTGGGTATCATGACCTATCTTTATCACCAAAATTTTTTACCCCTGGTTGGGAAAAAAGGAATTCAAAATCTCCACACAAAAAAGCCTGAAAATAATGCTTTAATAATAATGGTTTAATGGTTAAGGCATTGTGTTTCCAAGCCTAAGATTGGTGATTCGACCCCCCCCCCCAATTCCTTTTATTTTCTCCTTCTTTTTCCCTTCTATTTTTTTTTCCTTCTTTCTTTTTTCTTCCATCATTTTAAAAAAATTCCTTTTACCTTTTTTTAAATTTTTTTCCCTTCTATCCTTCCTTTAATCTTTTCTTCTATCCCCCTATCGGTTCCTTCCTTTTCCTTCTTTCCCCCAAATATTTTCCTTCGTTAGTTCTCTCCCTCATTTAAACCTTACTTCTCTTCTTCCATTTCCTTTTTTCTTCTTTCCCCTCCCACTTTTTTTCTTCCTTGCCCTCACTTTTTTTACTTCCATCTTTTCCTCTATACTCCCTTTTTGCCATTCTTTATTTCCCTTAATTCTTCCCCCCCCACCCATCCTTTTTTCTTTTTTAGTATTGGCAATGATTGTATTGTGCTGTGTGACCTTTATAGTGTTCATTAATTGTATTGTGTTTTATTATAGAGATTGCTATGTATAATCATTCAGCTGAAAACCTATAAAATGAAAAACATATTATTCTAAAATGAAAAATTGTCAACTATCAAATGGAGCTACTAATTCAGAGCAATGCACCAACTTGTAGGCAATCATGCATAACCAGGCAGCTCCCAACTGCTACAATGTGATGCTCCCCTTCTACTAAAGATACTTCTTGACAGTGGTATTTGCAGTACACCCATAGAAACTCCCACGATCACCACTTCCCACAATCACCACTCCCCACAATGACCACTCCCCACAATGACCACTCCCCACAATGACCACTCCCCACAATGACCACATGCATTCATTCCACTACATGTAATGCAGAAGAATGGTCTGCCTTGGGCTTCCAAGATATATGATGTTGAAATTTGACTACTTCTATGCTCATATTATTATTTGTTAACTATTCTTATATACTTGTATATTATTCCATGGTTTATTCTGTACCCATTTAGAATTGAGATTGTCATTAAAAAAAAAAAAATTTTTTAAAAATAAAAAAAATAGGGAATAATTTTAATAAATTTCAATTACCAAGAAATGAATTCTGTTCTATTGTTTTGGCGGGTGTAGGTGTGTACAAGGGTTTTGTTCTCCAGGGCAGCGTAATGGAGCGGGTGCTTGGGCTCTGGCTTTTCTTTATCTTCGCTATAGCAGAGGGGACAAGAAGTACTGTACCGGTGTACTACAACGTCTCCTCAGTGCAGCAGTATGGCATTGGGTGAGTCCCCTTAAGAATTACAGGTTCCGTGCTGGTGTATTCCTAATTCATGTAGTCTATTTATCTTCTATTGGAAATCCTGGCAGAGCCAGAACATTGAGTTTCTTACATTTAAAAACACATGTTTGGCATCCTTGGAATAGAAGATTTGTATTTTGTTAGCAGCAACTCAATTTACACATAAATTACCTGTCACAATTTTTTAAAATACAAAATTTGAGGAACAGTTTGCAATATAGAACCATCAAGGGTGGACTAACAGAGCTACTGTTGTTTGATTAATGTTGTTTTAAAAGTGTGTAGTGCATTTTTAAGAATAATTAAACAGTTCTGTTTCTTCTGAGTGCTGGATCCAAGTAGCCACAGATTAAAGCTAACTGATGTAGCTGCTGTTCTGTGCGCTAATGCAAATTTCTGCAGATACTGTTCCCTTTTAGTGCCTTAATCTGCGAGAATTATCCTTACAGCACTCAACCCGTACTACACTTACCTCTCACAGCATTAAACCCGTACTACACTTACCTCTCACAGCACTCAACACTTTCAGTCCATTATTTAAAATTTAAGAGAGAGCAGGATCTGGAAACTTTTCTCTGTGTGGGTGCGTGCATGATCAAGTCAACTGTCATGGACCTAAGCTTGCATTATCTAACAGGTATGACTCACCAGCCATCCCACACTAGTCAGAGCGAAATGACAATTATGTGTAAATTTAATTAAGTAAATTAGTGTGGACGGTCTTGACTGCCCATGCACCAAAGTGATTATATTCTTGACCGTTTGGCATGTGATCCAATTTCTCCATAGGTCATGCCTACATATTCACTGTATTGTACATGGCTGCATTCACTGGCCCAGATGTGTGATTAGGCTCAGTGAAACTGCATCAGGACAAAGTTTATCAACAGAACAAGATAAACAATAGATTGTTTTGTATTTAATAGATTCAATAGATTGTGGCATATGCACTACTGATGCTATAATTTCTCACTGCTGCTGCTATAATTTCTACTGCTAGCAACAACATTTACTCTGTCCTAGTTGCCATGGTATATATATCGTTAAAACGAATTTCCAGTGTCTGTGGTATGTGATCCCCTTGGAATTGGAAACCATTAAAATATACATATTTTTATAATTATAATAATAAATCAAGGAAATCCCCAGATGTAAATCATTCCATGCCTTCCAAAAACCCTCCTCACTGATTTAGTTTCTCTTTCATCAATATTGTAACAGGATGTGTTGGTGAACCAAACCCTATTAGCAGTTATTGGTGCTAATTTTAGTTTCTATTTATTTTTGATCCGACACATATTTTCCAATCATGTAAGTGTTGTCAGCAGCTGTTCTGCTCCAGAAACAATTTAACTTCCTCAACCTCCTCCCCCCCTCCCCATCCCATCCCTTTGTTGTGCACTTTCAATTGGAAGATGATATAATCAAATATTGATTTGTGGTTGGATTCAGAAGTGGAGGAGAGCTAAATATCACCAGAGACTGATGAAATGAAGTATGTGTTCAAACCTTTCTCCAGCTGACAGATCTCTCTCCCTCCCTTTCTCTCTCAGTGCGTCTGTGTGTGCATGCTTGTGTGTTATGTTCAGCCTGGAGGGTAACTTCAACAGGAGATATCACAAATAAGACCTCATCAAAGTGGATGATTGCTTTCTTCCATTTGTTTGGCAATTTTAAGGAAGGCTGCAATAAGCTGGTTCCCCATGGTGTTGTGACACACTGTTGCTATGGAAACATGCTGTTCCTGTGTGTGAACATGGAAGGACCAAGATTGCCGTCAACAAGGAGGAATCCGGGTGGGAAGTTTGTGACATCAACAACTTTAATCGGACGTATGTTGGTAAGTGGTTGTTGACCAACAAAGCCACTTGCACGGATGCTTAGTCAAACATTTAATTACTGGTCTAACCTGTGGCTGTTGGCTTCTGATATAGGAAACCATGATCACTGCCACAGCCACAGGAGTGTGGTATTTAGATAGCTAGACTTTATGTCTGTGCTAGGATTGTTCAATTCATCTGTGGGCCTTGTTACAAAACTTGAAATGGTGTCACATTGCACAAATTTATCGTAACCACACTCATAAATAAAGGCAGGCCCACATTTACAGCCAAAAGAAAGAAAAGATTATGTCATGGAAAAAAAGATAATAATTTGAGAAGCCATACTTGTTCTTCAGGTTAGAAAGAAATCTGACAGTTTCAATTATTGTTAATTTATGATTAAGTGGTTTGGTTGTGTAATAACTACTTACACACTGTTGCTATGGAAACATGCTGTTCCTGTGTGTGAACATGGAAGGACCATGATTGCCATCAACCAGGAGGAATCCGGGTGGGAAGTTTGTGACATTAACAACTTTAATTGGATGTATGTTAGTAAGGATACATGTGGACAGACTGACAACCTTGTTCACTCCTTCAAACTGAACTCTTAATATAATACAGCATCTTTTGTTTTCAGCAACTATAGCAACTGTTTCTCCCAGGATGCAAACTTCCTGTAGTGGCTTGGGAATGAGGGAAAGACACTATTGAGGTACTTCCAGGATGTCTTTGTCTTTACTCTTGTTAGTTTGAATAGATTTCCTGCTAGTAATGGTTGTGATGAAGTACATGCGTATACTCGGAGCTTTCTTAACCTGTGACCAATTATTCTTTACCTTTAGGATTGATTAAATTCCCTTCAATGGGAAAGAACTTCACTTAGAAAGAACGAGGGAAAACCCTATGATAGATTGTATCCATCATGACATAACTGAAGGTGTGACTTGCATGTCATGTGACTGTTATCATCCATCATGTGACTGCTACAATCCAATTGGCTCTACCATTATTTTGACCATGTGCACTACCATTATTTTGACCATATGCACTGAACTTTTACTCTCTTTCTTGAAATATTTTCTTCTGTCCTCATTTGCATTAGAAGAGGAATGGGATGTATGCAGGATTAGCAACTGCATGCCCCTTGTGCCCTCAGATAGCATGCTATGGAGGAGTATTTAGTCCTGCTTCCTCTAATTACATGCTCTAGAAGATGATGTCAATTTCACTAGAGACTTAGGGAGTGAGGTAGAAATGGGAAGTTGGAATGCTCTGACTCTCATTTTATGATGTGACCAACTGAACTTTAATGAAATATTGAGGACTGGTTGCATATTTTCATGGAATTGTGATAAAAAGTATTAAAATTGAATATTTAAATGGAAGTATCTGTGTTGCTAAATGGAAGATGACTAGCCTACTTTCTAAACCTCTCCTTGGAGCCTTGCCCATGTGGTTTCTTCAGTGTTGCTGGTTCTTGGAAACCTGACTGATTATAGTATCACAAATTGCAGAGAAGTATTGTAAGTATGCTATTAATCTTTCTGACCTGCTTCAGAACTGGTTTATTCAATGGCATTATCCTGAGATATTATTTAGTCTAATAACAAAAAAAATGCTTACCTTGGGTATTCTGTGATGTTTATAGTGGAACGGAAGAGTGGGTTGCAACACAATTAACAAGTGAAGTGACTTCACTGGGAAATTGATGGCAAACTTTTTTAGTTATTGTGAGTGTGCGTTTTTGTGTGGATTGGTCTAATGTATTTTACATATTTCTACTGGCAAGAAAAATTAAGAGTAGTTGACCATCTTCCTAATCCAGCCCCCTTTTTTTAACTTCCAAACGTGAAATGAAAATTGTGCCATTCTTTGAATTGGGTGAACTTTGGGTGAACCTTCTAGCTCGTGTGTATTCTAATGGATTACTGTAACTGGAATTCTTGGGTGTGTGTACTTATTCATTCCTGCATGTCAAATTCCTGATATTTTTTAATGGGTATATAACGGCCTGCATTGATGAGATTCACAGGACACCACACACAGTTCCTTCTATTTTATAACCAGTTATGATTTTGGACTTTCCTTTTGATAATTTAGAAAGTTGGACTGGAATATTTTGACAATTTCTACTGTGGACATCTACTTATAGACAGGAGCTGTGTATTTGTATGTATGTGTTATTTTCACTGCCAAACCTCTGGACCAATCAGGCTCAAATTTGGCATGTGTTCTCTGTAATCAGGACATCTCCATTACCCACATGTAGGTGTGGCTGTGGGTATCATTTAATTAAATTTATTTGAGTCAGAGGTGCTATCATTTACCCTTTACCAATTACTCATAAACAAATCTACATAAGGGAAACTTTTCTTGAAGACATTCCCTGAGTAAATTCAATGCATGCACTCCCAGAGGTGCACCAAAGGTGCTGTGAAAATGTTGTCATAATCAGAATTCCTGTTTAGAAGCATTAGTTACGGATACACAGAGAAACACTTGTTAACTATGCACACACACACACACACACACACACACACACACACACACACACACACACACACACACACACACACTCACTCACTCACTCACTCACTCACTCACTCACTCACTCACTCACTCACTCACTCACTCACTCACTCACTCACTCACACTCACACTAGGATTAAAATCATTAGTAGTGTATTTGTGGTTTAATTACTAGTTTAATATTAGCATTGAAGCATTATTTTTGGCTATGCTAACTACAGCATAGACCTTCAGAATTCTGGAAGTGTTTACCTATTCATGTGGTATGTTCTGAGTCATTTATTTAAGCTGTCATGTATTTGTGTGTGTAATTAACTCTGTGAAACAAGTGCTATGATGTTACATAGAGTTACTGTGGGAACGATTTCACCTCTATGTCACGGCTAGCCACATGTCTTGCATGAGGTAACCAACCTAATACTCCTGACATAGATACACAGTGTGTTAGGCCCTCCTTACACGTGGACAAAATCCTGAGCAACTGAATAACATGTGCCAGCAACTACACCAAATTGCATGCCCAGAAGAGTTCACCAAATATTTTCAAATAGTATAGAAAACAAGAAGAAATCGTTTCACATTAACTTGATTGTGACACTATCCAATTGTGAACTATAGCAAGATTATATGTTGCTAAACAGCCTTGGTAATGACATCAAACCACACCTTTTGACAAAACCACACCTATTGCCACCCAATCTCAATAAAAGCTTCGCAAGGACGTTCTGTGAGATGCCCTAATCAATCTCTGAAAATTTTATGAAGATCTCTCCGTTGGTTTGGAAGGAGTTAGATTCCGCACAGGCAAACAGACAGACAGACAGTCAAATCGTGAATCATAGTAAGAATTCTTGGCCTCATATTTCCACATATTGTGCACTTTTTAAAATTTTGTTATGCCTACATATGTTGTGGGAATAATTATGTTGTTATGCCTACATACAATCTGTGAATACACACTGTCTATTGTTCACTCAGTTTGCTGCAGCAAGAGAAGTAGAGGTTTTAGCTTCACAGCTGCAGTGTGGTTGGTGTATGTTGACATTTCCCCATATTATTGTTAAAGTATAATTTTTCTTATTTTGATATCTTAGTGAAAAGACCTTATTCTGTGTTACTTTTAAGTTATGTGAGACTTTTATTTCTGATTATGTAGGAGTCCTCTGATATTGAGAGTTGGTGATGCTCTTGCGATTCTGTGTCCCCTTGGTCTGGAGGCACCCGTATATCGTTTGGTAAGTCAAAGTAGAGTTATTTATCCACCACCTCCCCTGTCTCCCTTTCATTTCATTTCTACCTTTTTACAACACATCATTGGATGAGTTTTAGAGTGTCTGGGCTATAGTGAATTATGTTATAAAAGTTGATTACATGTAGTTTCCTGGTGATTCACCCTACTGGGTCCCACCCAACCTGGGAAGCTGGGGAAACTGAAAATACCATATAACACATTCATTCACGTGTTTCATACTGCATGCGTACATGCCAGCATGTGTATGTGATCTTGGCTATCTTACAGTAATGGAGCTAATGTGTTAGAATATTGTTCGAAAAAGGCCAAAGGCCACCTAATTTTTGGTGGTGGGTCCAGGGGGTCAGCGCTATCTATTTTTTTTTTTCAAAATTGGCCCCCTTGGCCTATTAGGGCTGTGGTTATTTTGTTGTTGTTGTTTTTTTTTATTTATTTGGGGGGGGGGGGGGGGGGGGAACTACATGAGTAATGTGAGAGTACTACTAACCACATTTATGTAAGCACACACTAACTGAGGTCAGCAAGACTGTGCCCAAACCCCATTAACTTAAAATTTATTTTTTAAAAGCCCTAGTCCAACTGTTCCCGCTGTTACATGCATTCTAAAACTCTTCCACAAAGGTCCTTCCAGCAGACAATCTTGTAACTACAGTCCACAGTAAGTGGGCCCAGCAAATGCAGGCAAATGTTGCATATGACATAAACAATGTATATTAATATATGTACTCCACCATGTATGTTGCAACACATTGGTGTGTAAATGCCTGTGGGCTACTAGATGACTTCACCATGTGCACATTGCATTATGCATGCCACGATATGTGTACTGATGTATGAACCACTTAGTGTACTAACCACCAAGTGTATGCTACAAATTGCAAACCACAAAAAGTTTGAGATGCAAATCATCATGTAAGTCATGATAATTATGTTAATATCTTATGTCAAACATAATTGAATATATACATCTATATGGATGTCTCCTTGTGGACGTCTTCATTCGTTCCTGATGTGATCATGGGATTTGAAAAGGGTCTATTCACCAGAATTTATTCACAAACAAATCAAGCAACATAGGCTTTTAGTGCTGCACTGGTAACCGTCTCATGTCATTGTCAACACAGCCTAGAATCATCTGCTGTTTAGCAAGCAGCATGCACACTTCCATGTCTGGCTGTGTCTGTGATTGTTAGATTTTTATTTTTATAGCATACTTTAGTGGGTGGTCTTCAGTTCTTTGTCTCCAACTAAAGCCTTTCCCTGATTTCAGAAGTTTTCCATCTCCATATAATAAAAAAAATTTTTAAAAAGAAGGAAAGTTGTACTTTATTGATGTGTGTGTGTTCTTGTGAATTGATGGAATCAGTATTTCTCTACCCTGAATGCCACGTGGAAGGCAGGTGGCGCGGTTTGATCATTTTATTGCGTGTCAAATTTTCGCAGAGATTGTAGTTGCTTTATTGAGAGGTTTGGGAAAATTGGACAAAAGAGACAGTTAGCAATTGTTTTTGGTAACTATAATCAGTGTCATTGTTGAAACTGAATGTGGAGGAGATGGTTCACTTCTGCACTGCATGTTCTGTTTTTGAAATCTACTGCATCAGTAGTTTTGTTTAAAATACTTAACTCTTAATGGCATTGAATCCCCACCAACTTCCTATTTGTACTTGTTTTTTTATAATTCGTATTTCTGTTTGTTGAACAACTTGTGGCTTGATTAGTTAGAGGATAAATATATTGCGAGTATGGCTGCAACAGACATCTGCTTTGAGATTATTTAGTCTGTGTGCCTACAGAATTAGCACCAACCATGCAATGTTTGGTTTTTTTTTTCCTTTAATTTTTTCTCTCTTAATTTTCTTCTTCACTCCCTCCCCCCCCTCCTCCCCTTTCACTTTTGCCTTCCACTGAAGGTGGGTGGGTGGGTGGGTGGGTGGTTCAACTTTAATTGGTCTCTCTTAGTGTTGTTGTGTTGTGTTCAGACGTGGATTAACGTGCTGTAGCACTCTTCTCAGGAGGAGGGAGACCTCACAACAAAGTGTCGATGTGTATGGTCATACTGAAGTTCAGAATGGGGCTTTATATTGAACATCTGGATTTTATTCCTTTTTCTCACTTTTGTTTTGTTTTCTTTTCTTTAAAAAAAAAAAGATAGGTGCATCTATATATATATATATATACCACTAGCAGGGTTTTTTTTTTTAGGTGGGGGCAGGGGTGACTCACCTCCCTTGGAATTTTTGCCCCCATGGACTTCTTCCCCTTCTTGAAGATTTAAGGATCTCAAGATCAAATTTTCAACTTCAACTTTAAACACTGATAAAATCTGAACCATACTCCCCATAATAGTAGATTATTGCTCAAAAGTTGGATCTCTCTGTATTTTTTAAACAACAAGATATTGGGTAGGGGTTGGCAGGGAGAGTGAAGTATAGCGGCAGTGGTTTGAAGAAGTGTTACAAGAGGGAAGGTGATTTTCCAACTACTCTAACTCGACTATCAATGCTTCAATCAACCATAAAGTGGTTTAAATTGTCAAAGCAAAAAATAGGTATATTTATTCATTTGTGGGGGTATTGCCTTTTTTTTGCCTCTTTTTTTTTTGTTGCTTTTTTCGTATTTTAAAAAAATGTATTTAATATCTGCCCGTGCCCCAGCATGCCAAGTGTTCCTAGACCTGTGTGTGTGCCACAGGTAACAATGGGCAACCAGGTTGCAGGCCTACTTCTGAGTTTCTGTTATTTGAATTTAGCTACAAGGTCTAGAAATGGTATTTTAAGTGGCTTCATTCATGTTTGATGTTGAAATTGGCACTGCAACGCCAGGCATACCCTCTAGTATACTAGTATATGTTATTAAAGAAACTAACCATTAAGGCAAGTTGAAAATTGGAATGTGGAAAGGCTGGGGGGGGGGGGGGGGGGGAGGTAGACATATCTTGGTCTGCCCTCACCAGATAAAACTGTCATAATAAAGAAAATTCCTTATATATTGCTATCTGACGGCTTTTAAAATTTGCTATCTCATTAAAATGGAGATTGGTTGTCTGATAGTGTGTGTGTCTGTCCGGGAAATAACTCTGAGAACCAGTAGACCGGATGAGGTCAAACTTTAAGGAGAGACTTCTGTGAACCACATGAACGTTTTGGCGGATTTCCACCTGGCCACACCCCTTACTGTGGGTGTCAGGCCAAAAAAAAGGCCCAAAATAGAGATTTAATACGAGGGGTTGCGAGTTCAAACCCCAGCAGGGTTTGTTTGTTGTTGTTTTTTCCCCTACTCTTTCTTCTTCCCCTTCTCTTTCTTCTTCCCCTTCCTTTCCATTGCTTATTTATTTATATATCTTTTTCTAATATTTTCTTGTATCATGTGCAGGATTCAGAAGTAGATTTTCGCACTTGCAACACGCCATATGTACCCATCAAGTTTGTGGGTGGATGTCTACGTGGTTTAGACGACTTCGATGTCGTTCTTTTGATCACATACTTGGAGTCCGTTGAGGAAAATAATGAAAAAGCTTTTCTCAATTATTCCCCAGGCAGGACCTACTACTTCACGAGTAAGTTAGATGATTTGTTTGCTTGCAGGAGTGCAAGTGTTAGTGTGAGTTCATGTTACTCAGGACCATATCCTCTGTAGTTTATACTATCATGCCTGGACTCTTCCTTCACTTTAGGCTGATTCAGAATTCGCACTAAAATTTGTAAAGTTAGCACAATCTCGATGTTAGTTTCACTTTGCATGATTATTAGAATGGCATTTTCTACAATGCAATTCACGATAGCAAGGATTGTTCTAATCAATTTTGCTGACTTCCAATTTACACAAACTTTTTATTGCCCTATTTTATATCTCTTGGAGTATTTCGGGTGATGTCATGCCTGTTGCTGCTTCTGATCACCAGTCAAAATGATTGTTGAAACATGCTTTTTATTTAATTTATGTATGTATTATATATATTGTATGTACTGGAGGTATTATATATATTGGAATATTAATATCTCAATGCTAATTGCTTTGATAAAGCCATGTATAACTAGACCACCCCCCCCCCCCCCCCCCCATGAATGACATAACTTGACTTCTATTTCGACATGACGTGGAGAAGTTATGAAAGGACAGTCTGTGTCAGTCTTTTCACTAACATAAAATAGTTATCAAACTCAGAGTTTTGCAACTCTACTGACAAATACCTCTGCAATGTCTGCAGTCACCATTCTGAAAAGAAAAAAAAAGAATTGAAGATAGTGAAACCATTTCCTCCCTCCCCTTGTAATTGTACAGTAGGAAAGTACGAAGACATTTGCATCGACAAAGTAAAGCTTTTCTTTTTCATCAGAAGAAAGGGAAATTCTGAAACCAGGAAAAGGAGGTTGTAGTTAAGAGACGAAGAACTACATTGGATTAAGCTGAGGAGAAAATGTAAGGAACAGGACTGTGCGTGTACATTTAGACCACAAGTTAGATTACCATTACCACTTCCAATTTGATAAGTCATTGTGTTGCATTAAAATCAATAAATAAGTAAGTGGTGTCTGTAATTTGAATTGGTAAAGGTTTATCTAGTAGAAGTCTACTTGGGTGCTGTAATTTTTTCTTCTTTTTTTCACTGATTTAAAAAATTAAAAAAATGTACTGATTACGGATGTGTTCCTGCTAGTGGATCTGTATGTGCATCCTAACATGCATTCACAGTGGTGATTCTGACCAATAATAACATGTTACAAGAAAACATCTCCAAACGCGTCATTCCGTTCCCTAAAAAATAATGATCCTTTACCATATGTATGTATCGACATTTCTTATTATCATTATTTTATTTTTTATGTCCATGGTCTCTATCCACTTGTATATTATAAATTTGTCATCACTCTTTCTCTAGCCTTCCTCATGGAAAACAATCCCACTTCAGGCAATCTCTCAGGTGGGTTATGTGAAACTGGCCTGAAATTTGCTGTGTACATTTACGATACCACCACTGAGGAATCTGGAACTAGTAAGTTTGTGGCATATTTCCCTATATTTTGATTCCGCTCAATATTTGAACTTGTGTTGTCTCTGATACATTCCATGTTGAGTCTTATGAAGGGTTTGTAGGACTTTTGACAGGAAGAGAATTATAATAAATAGGATGCAACTGATTTTTATAAGTATTTTTATTTATTGATTTATACTTGATCCTTTATTTATTTTTGCTATGATTTTCATTTTTAGACCTGCTGGAAGGAATCACAACCAAATCTCCTGATTTTACATGTGTATCAGAAATAGTGATTGTCATGACAACAGGAGAGTCATCTACAGTTTGTATAGCAACAATAAACTTTTTTTTTTTTTTTTTTTTTTTTATTTATTTATTTTTTATCTGGAGATGAATATTGTGTTTGAGTCCAAGTTTATTGAAACAATCACTCCAGTGTATTGGTGTGTTCATGGGTGTTTTCATGCTACGGGATAATGCTAGCTTAGCTAATTTTATGTCCAAGAATTTATGACTCTGAAGTAATGGAGGACCAGCCTAATGAATATCCTGTGTTAAAGTATTATGGACAACATCACAGTGGGCGGGGCATTATTGTTATCACATTTTTTGTTATTTTTGTTATCCAATTACAGATAAAATGGTCACTGAAATGGTCACTGAAGGACTTCAACCAACAAATGCCAGTGGTCTGAGGACTGTGCACATCATCATTATTGCGGCAAGTGTCTGCGTTCCTCTGCTCATGTGTATCTTGTTGTCTGCAATCTTGATCTGCTTTTACAAGTGGAAGAGGAACAAGAATTCATCAGATGTCATTGTCTCCACTGAGGAGATTTCACAAGAGGAAAAAAATTACAGTGTGGAGGATATTCCTCTAACGAGTATGAGAATGGACAGTTCTAAGAATACCCAAGAAAGAGATGGACCAGGTTCGATGAAGAAAGATACAACCACTTCAGTGAAAAAAGGTAGTAGCAAAGGTGGAAGAACAAATAATAATGATGGTCTTAAAGAAACTAAACACAAGAACATTTCCAGTGGTGTAACTAAATCAACCACTGCTGTAACTAAATCAACCACTGCTGTGTTTAACAATGCTTGTTTGGTTGAAAACACGACTGCAAATAAAAACCCCAAGAAGAGCCGAAGTGCTTCTAAAAATTCAACTCAACACTTAAATTATGATGCAAATAGTGTACCTCCGCATCCGACAACAAAAGATCCTTCTGCAGCCAAGAAGAGAGCAGGTGGACATCAACCTGTCAGTGGCAGTAGCTCCATCAACAGAGCGCCTCCTTCAAGATCTGCTCCTCGTGCTCCAGCCTGTGGACATCCCTCTGCTGCTCATTGACTGCACATGTGTTGTTAACAACCTACTGGCTTTATAGAACGACAGGACGACAGAAAGAATTATTTGGGACAGTTTGGGATTTGTATGTAGTTTGAGCAAAATGATTGCTTAACTTTATTAATGTTATCTCTTTCAACAAACAAACAAAAATTGGAGGGGTGCGGGTTGATTGGAGATGTGTGTTTATAGGTGTGTGTGTTGTTTTTTGTTGTTTTTTACAATTCTTGCTATTGTTAAATTAAAAACAAAACAAAAACAACTCAAATTTGTTAATGATTTTTAATAATGCAAACTAAAATTTTGAACAGTAAACTACTGTTATTTTGTTGGGTTTTTTTACGTGTGGTTTGTTAGTTGATGACAATTATCAACCAAGATGTACTACCTATTATATATATATATACTTTTCTTTTTTTTTTAAGTTTGAGTAAATATTAAAAATAAAAATAAATAGATAATTTTTTTTATTATGAACAATACCTAATCACTTGATCTATATATATATATATATATATATAGATGGATGGACACACACACACACACACACACAAAATGGAATAGTCTTTGTGAGGGCATGACTACTTGAGAGGAGGAGGAGGGGGGGGGGGGAATTGATTGATTCTAAAGAAATTAATTCCTTATCTCAGTCTACTTCAACAGCATTTATGGTGGGAGGGTGTGTTTTGTTTTGTTTGAAGCACATTGAAAATTATTGATCCCTCAAAAAGTTTTCATCACTGGTTATGTAAAAAGCTTTAATACATTCTATACCATTAAAAAAAATAAATAAATAAAAAAAAAAATTTTTTAAATTGTAGTCAGGCCTGTCCGTTCAGAGTTACATGATTAAGAAAATTGCTGATCTGACTGAAATGAAATCTGGCACTTGGTCAGTGGGGATGGTTTTAAGAACATTTAGAAATTGCATCTCCTATTTTACATATTTATTTTTTTCCACTTGTTTGTTTGCAACGCTCATCTGAATGTGCTATCTTATTTGTAAGAACTTGATTGCTCCACCAGCAAATGAACACTGCATGTATAGTTTGAGCTGTTAATAAATAAAATATTCCAAATATTATCAGTAGTTCAGATCCACATACATTATTGTACCCTATTTTTGAAAGTGTACTATGTAACTGATTCCATTTAAAAAATAAAAAAAATTAAAAAAAAAATAAAAAAAATAAAATAAAAAAAAATTATGTATTAACTGAATTATCTGGCGATGCCCAAGATATGTCAAGCCCACATAAAGAGGTGTGACCCAGCTGATTTCCCTACCAGGGTCAAGTTGTGTTTGCATGCTTCTTGGCCTATAGGTCCATGAATTTGACCGTAAATAGTGCAGATAACATTATTGGCATGATGTACACAAAATTAAGTGTGGGCAGGTAGACCAAACAATATTTGGGCTAATAACCCTTCTCTGTGTAGCTAGGATGTGTCTACCTAAAGAGTGGATATTATTTGGTACAGTGGTTTGCCAGGGGAAGTGATATGGCCAAGTATACCCACATATTCAAGGCTTTGCCAAGTACATTTTTTTTTGTGGACATTTTTAGCCTGATACGCCCAAAAGAAGAGGTGTGGCTGGGTAGAATCCATCCCCAGAGTAATGTGTGTGCATGCCAAGTGTAAGGTCTAAGTTCAAGGTATGTCTTGAGTGTCTTTTTTTTTGGGGGGGGGGGGGGGGGGGGGGGGAGGAGGCAATTAGCCTCACACTCCCACATGTTACCAGGTTGCCTGATTTTTTTTTTTTTTTTTTTTTTTTTTTTTTTTTGGCTGTTGCTAAAACTACCTCAAGAGAGGGTTTCATTTGGTTGGTACTTAGGTGGAAAAGTGGATACACACACACACATGCATCTTATACATAGTATGTTGTGCTACCTTCCTGGCCTAATATATGGACAGATTTCTCTGAAAGTTGGCATAAGCTTAGGTTTTGACCAACATGGGGGAGGTGGGGACGGAAAAAATTCAAAATATGGCGACCATGGACTGGCAAAAAAAATGATTTCCAATTTTCCATACAAGAGAAAATAAATTTTTTTTTAAAAATAAATAAACAAACAGTGGCCAAGTGGTTAAGGTGGAGGTCTCCCAAGCAGGAACCTGAAAACTGTGAAGGTTGGAACTCAGTACTGGTCTTTCTTTTATTTTATTTTTACCCCCCCCCAATTTTTCCTTTCACACTTAGTACATGCTTGAATTGGAAATAGATTATGAATTACAGTGATGTTCACATGTGTATGTGACATATTGCACAAAATTAAAATCTGTGAATCGCATTATATATGTTAGAAGTTCTAAACTAGTTCTTGTTGTAGAAAGCATAGAAAAGTGCTAGTACACAGGCAACACACATAGCAAAGGTAGAGAGCACCACCACGACCAGCACTACTGTCTGCCCATCAGTCAGGTTATCACGGCCTGCAAATGTAGAAAACATGAATATGTAAATTGTCAGCCACATTGAACAGAAAAAAATTATATCCAATATATTTACATTATCATCAAATAATAGTTCAGAAAATTAAAAGATTAATCATAAACATATTTTAAATCCACCAAAGAATAAGCAATCTTTTCAGAGAATACTTTTAGTTTGTGAAGTTCAGTATACTAAATTATAGAAAAATTATTTTAAGGAATAGCATCAAATGCATGTGACATTAATTCCATATTAACTCATATTTTTAAGTATATAAATGGAATGCGATATACACATTTATTCCTTCTTTTTTCACAACTATTGTAACACAATTTGATTTAGAGAAAAACACTAAAAAGTTGGGAAGAAGTGCATAATTATGTTGGGGGGGGGGGGGGGGAAAAAAGACTTTTCTGGCTTCATTTCATTTTGACACAAACTTGACATGACTTTTTATAGAGCTGATTTCAGTTAAAGAGCTTTCTGTATGACTCTGCAAATGATATTCAGCAGGGAGAACACCACAGCTTCCTTCAAGGAATCATACAGTAACAGTACTGAAGTAGGAGAAGGATTATCATTTCAACTTTTACTAGACAACTGCATCATATTTTAGTACATACATAGCACATAAATCCTGGTCAAGCATTCTCAGCTATGGGATACATTCTAACTTTAAAGGTTGACAAAAGCAATTTTATTAACTACAGCTTCCTGCTATCCTAATCAACCGAGTCAGTTAAATTTTTTTTTTACCTAGAAAATTAATGTGGCTTCTCCCAGTCCTTTCAACTTGCTAGGAACAACTTAATTTGTTAATTTGATTACAAAGTGCCTTTGTAGCTTTGTAGTCTCATTATATATGTGTGTGTGTGTGTGTGTGTGTGTGTGCGTGCGTGCGTGCGTGCGTGCGTGCGTGCGTGCGTGCGTGCGTGCGTGTGTATAAAACATTTGCTCAAGTCCTGTATTGCTAATCTCAATTGCACACATTGAGTGTTTGTATCTTCCGCTTCAATTATGGAACTTTAAAAATAAAGAAATAATTAAATTTTTTTTAATTTTTTTTTTTAATAATTTAAAGCAAGTATTCAAAAAAGAAAAGGAAAAAATTAAGAACAAATTGAGCAAATATATTCTAATAATCAGACAAACAGATGTTTGAGGTTTCTTGATAACAACTATGAATATGAATAGGAAACGTTACCTGATATGTTCAGATTTCCAGTATTTGGCATTGAGTCTAAAACAAAAATCAATCAACAAATAAATAAAATGATCAATCAACTATGAACTATACTCTAACTATAGTCATTCTTGGTTTAATCATGCAACTGTATGTAACACCAGTGTAGTATTCCCCCCCCCCCCAGACAGTTTTACGAGGATATAAAAACCCTATCATCAATAGATTAATTAACTCAGTTAACCACTATTGGGCATCTAAATAAATTATTTTAAAAAGAGAGAGAAGAAGAACATTACATAAAGCAAGCAACAAAACACTAGAAATGTAGCTAGTTATACTCATTTTTGTTATAATTATGCAACTGTATGTAACACCAGTGTAGCATTATCCCCCACCCCACCCCCCCCCCCCCCAGACAGTTTTACGAGGACATAAAAAAACCCCCTATTATTCCAAGAAGATTGCATTTTAAGTACAACCTTTTCTGTTTACATATCTTAGTTATCATTCATATTTATGTTCCTCTCTTGTTTTTATTTAAATACTAGACTTTATCTATGGGATAGAGTATCCAGTTCGGTGCAGCTGAGGACAGGAAAGCATCATGAATGTCATTGTTTGTACAACATATCTAGACTGCATTTTTTTTATTATAGTTTAATTCCACTGGTGGAGAGAGAAAATTACTATCAATATCCACTATCCACTAGAGAGCTACATCTTAGTGATAGTTATTTCAATAAACCAATTTCAATATCAAGTATAAAAGCAGGGAGAGAGGTTTGCTAATGGGTTTTATTGGTTAAGCTTACAACAACAAAAATATTCTAGCTTCAAAGATGACCGTCCCACATAATGTGAGACGATCAACAGGTCTGTAACTACTAACTGCTGACAGGAATACCCTACTTACTGCACCCCCAGCAAGATGATGGGCAACACCTTGATGTGGCTAGCCTAGTAAGTGGAGGAAACCTTGCAACATTTTTTAAACAGGAAGCACAAAGATCCATTGAGAAAAGTTTCTTGTTTGATAGGAAAAGGGGAGGTAGTCGAGTGTTTGACTGTTGCTGTCGGAACATCCATCTGAGTATACTATGGACAAAGGCAGTGGATAGTTTGTACATATGGCACACAGAGGAGAAAAGGCATGAAACCATTCCTGCATACATAGCAAATGGTAAAGAACCATTCTCCCAGAGCACCCATCACAGACAATTGATTTTTCTTACTAAAATTGTGTGAAATTATAGATATGTCATATGATGTCATGCCTCATTAACCTGTGTAATATATATGCAGCATCAACCAAAACCTCCTACACCACACACGACAATCACCTCAGTGATCCCATCTTATGTGAATATGCAGAACATTTGAACTGCAATGTTAATTGTACCAAAAGTATAATCTATATTAATCTCAGACTTACCAGAAATGCAACCCACAGTCTGTGCTCCTTTCTGCTCCCCCACCTCAACCTCAACCAACACACTGTATGATTGCAGTGAGTTGATGTTTATTGCTGACATCACAATGGTGTCTACTGGCATATTCACATTGCCAATATTTTCGATTAAATTTGACTTGAGCCCAACTTGTTCATCTTCAAAAGAGAGTGTAATGGTGTAACTGCCACTTTGAAATACACACACTTCAGGATTCTAAGATATAAAAAATATAGTATACATGTATTTTAAAAATAATAGTAAAATAATAGTAAAACAGAGGAAAATTTCTGGTGGTTACGTACAATTTTACATATAACCATTGGAGGAAGGCTACAAAGAATCTTATGCCAGTTATATATAAAAAATTTTTTTTAACTTGATAAAAATTTGCATATTATTACATTAAATAAATTTTAAGAAAATAATTTGGAATTTATTAATGCAACATTTAAAAATTTAATATGGAAAATGCCAAAGTGGCAGATTAAACTGTCATGCAGGCTTGAGGTTGAATAATATGGCAGACTAATGGAAATTGGAGTCTGCTCCCATGTTCACACTACCCAGTGAAAAAATTGCTACAAAATTATATATTCACTCCTTTCCATAGTGTCAGTTACCATGCAACTCATGCTGAAGTATTGTTACTATCTATTTAGCTTCCTGGAGCCCTCCTAGGAAGGAGCCAGGATTTAGCTGTATAGTTCATAAGGAAAGCAGAGGCAGTCCTTCAACCACCATGTATGTCAGTACAAGCAGATAATTGTTTGTATTTAATCTAACAACAACTGAATACTTTAAGAATATGGTGATATGAGCTAATATAGAGAAGATTATAAAAATTAAAATAAAAAAAATAATAATAATAATAATAAATTTTAAAAAAAATTAAAACAAGTTATTCTAGCTATTATGAAAATGATTTTTAAAAACTGTTAATATTTTAAAAACAACAGAACCTGTGGTGGTTTATAACCTATCTAAAAGCATAAAGTGCCTTAAAACAACCCTATATATATCAGAAGTCATCTTCACACATAAAGAAGCTTCGAGAGATAATAACCTCCCTACTAAGGACACCATGACTGATTTCAATACGTCATATTTAGATGTTTTAGAACAGTTTGGTATCTATACAATATGCACATTAAACAACATTTCCACTTAGTTAAACTACACAACCAATAAAAAAAAATTTTAAAAACAACAAAACCCAACATGACCACAATATAAACTTATGAGACTATGACGCACATATTTGATTAATTGCCAGAAAGAGCAGTTTATAGTTTTAACAGGTATCCTTTGATGCTGTCACTTGTTCTTGGCAGGATGTATCATTAATATCAGAAGAAACCACACACTTATAGAATCACGTTCTTTAGCCAGGATTAACATCTGATACAAACAAAACAGGAAGAGAGAGAGAGAGCGAGAGAGGGTCAGGGAATCCCCTGGGACTCCCCCCATCTCCAGCCTTTGCTGTTTACTTTGTTCCGATTCTTAGTAATTATAACATCAATGCTTACATCAAACTCGACTCTGACAGAGCTTCCGTTAAGTGTTGAGCATCCAGTTCCTTTTAAAATATTCACTTCTAAAAAAAGATCAATACATTCATAAAATCTACAGCTACTTAATTATAGCTCAGTGATTAGATAGTAAGTAAATATTTTTTTAAAAATTTAAATTATATTACGTTTTAGTTTCTCCCATGAAACTAGAACACTTTGGCTTGAGCCTTCAATTGTGAGGGCCACAACGCTGAATACAAGTTGTGAGCATTCTGGCAAACTGGATCGGCTTTGCTGAGATGTGTATGAATACTGATAGATTTCTGTTAAAGGAATTGCTTTCACTGTGTCATTTTTCAAGAACTTCCCACTTTGGTCTGTGATCACAATGTTGTATGAAATCACATTGTATTGCTCAGGAACATACACACGGTTCCATCTCAACAGGAATATCTTGGAATTGTCCTCAGGAAGAATTAACTCGACTTGAGACATGTCTGAAGAGAACATATTAT
Organism: Lycopodina hypogea; assembly: GCA_963969325.1. NCBI lineage: Eukaryota > Metazoa > Porifera > Demospongiae > Poecilosclerida > Cladorhizidae > Lycopodina > Lycopodina hypogea. The sequence goes on along the minus strand of OZ017791.1, from coordinate 9,831,537 downwards.
TCTTTTTTAATATAATCGAACAAACAGCATTCCCAGACATAACATACAGTTGCTAATTATGTGGTGGGTTTTTTCAAAATGTTTAGGATGTAAATATGGATTTTGAATAAGAGAAAATATTAAATGAGTTTGTAAAGCTATTTGAGAAACTTTCTCCAAACACTTATGCACTTGTGGATATCGAAGCGATACTAATTTACTCTTCAGGGTTAATCCCAATGTCATCATGAAACTGATTTTAAACTATGTCACTGTATTGGCTAGTAACTGGGTGGTGTGTTTGTAAACTGTCGACCAAAGATTTTATTCTCTATTCTAAACTGACACTTCGTAATTAAAAATAACAATAAACCAATCTTGATGCCAGTATGAAGACCGCCCAAGTTAATGGACACTGCTTATTAGTATTCTAGCCAGCACTGAAATCATTCTCCTTGTCTTAAAATAAATGTTTAACACATTTTTGGTTCAAATTTGCACTTGTTATAGACATACCTATGATGGTTAAAGTAGCAGTGGAAATGTTTACAGCAGCATCATCAGGTCCTACCACAGTGCATCTTATAACAGTATTGTTGTTGTTGATGGAGAGAGAAGACTGGAGTGTCAGAGTACTTGATACCTCATTATCTCCCAGGAAGGTTTCCTCAAAGAGCACCCCCCTTTCAGACAAGGCACGAAAGTTACTAAAGACCAGCGGAATGTCATCCACATGCCAGAAGATGTTACCTTTCCCTTGACATTGGAACACAGAGCTCTCTCCCCTGAAACTCACAATGGATTGAAGCTCCTTGGTCATGTCTGCATAAATGAATTACACAATTTTCAGGGATACCCTTATTGAAGGAGGTAGAAAATTGATACACATTGAAAGTGAATTAGAAAGGATTACCTGAAATATAGAGTAATATTTTATGTTCATAATAGCTACTCACCTTTGCATAGAATATATTTACTACGTATATTCACAGAAGGATATTTGTTTGTAAAAAGTGTTTCTAATTTCAATATATGTACATAACAAAATTATGGTCAATGGTAGCTTTCTTTTGGAAGGAATTTGCAAATACTTTATTTACACTTTGGGATTTTATAATGAAGATTGGAATATAATGATTGAATTCTCTTATACAAGTGCAATTAAAACTTCTCTGTATATTATGAGTTGGTTATGACATATACACAACACTTTAAAACCTTTTTTTTTTTTTTGATGAATATGAATTTGAATGTGGATACAGTGCAGCAACATGCAGACCTACTGTGCTTCTACTCTATATATTTTCCTTCCCACTAGACCAGATAAGTGTACCTTCTTCAAACTGAACATACCTTGTCCCAAGGCATGTGCAGCATCATGCTAACCAGTCTAGCTGGTTCAAATGAAGCTCCCTATTTCCCTTTCATACTAAAATATCATAGCCCAAGGATGGTGAGCAGAGTTGCATGCAGTCCCTCATAGCTGAACTAAATTTGTGCAGACAGTAGTTTAATGAAACAGAGTACATTGATGAGGTAATCAGGTTATTTTATATAATACCAAGTGAAACTAAATCAAGGGCAACTTTCAGCTTTTATCCATAACTGCTAGAAATTTCTGTGAGCACTTTAAGCAACTGCCTTTAGGAAATAAAAGCCAACACTCAGTTAAAATTGTACTTAGGTATCACACCTTACAACCGTTGCTGTTCCACCCACATGATAAAAATTTTTTAAAGAAAACAAGAAAATAAAATAGCACACCAACATAAGGAAAATCTACAGCTAGCTAATATGAGCTTAAAATGAGTGTAGATATTTTATGGCTCACCAGCATTCATGAGAGGAACGCAGAGAAGTAGAACCTGGTAAGCCACCACAGCTGAGGATTTCATTTCCCTAGGAGCACTTTAGGAAGTCTGATGGGAGTAAAAAAAGGAAGGAAAAAATGTTCTGGGCTCTTTTTTTTCTTCTCGCTACACCAGTGGAGAGAATTAGTTTTATGCTCTTACGCTAACTCCTTCTTTAACTTCAATATATGAATTTTCGGTACTTGATATGAGGTAGATTTTCAGTTAAAGCCTTTAATTAAAGTCCCGAAAAATTGATTCAATTAGAAAATTTACACAGGGCCGGGGGTGTGGATATCATTTTCAAACGCACTGGGCGAGCTTTTTTTTTTCTTTTTTTTTTTTTCTTTTCCAAACGGCGCTGGGCGATTTTTTAAACTTTTTTTTAATTCATTTATTTTTCTTTCTTTTTTTATTCTGAATTTTGTGATTCAATTTTGACTACTTTCCTAAATAAACATTTCTTGAAGGGACCGGCTATTTAAGAGTTTACCAGAGGCCTATTTGCAGCTTCCCTTGTCCAACAAACACTATCCTAGACATTATTAAAAATGGCATTGGAAGAGTTTCAAGTTAATTCTTCTGCTTGGGGGTGATTGCATTTGTTGGATAAATGATATCTACAACAGTGCTTACTCAGCAACTGTGAATGTTTCCAGTTTTCTTGGCTTTGTAATTATTTGTAGTGAGCCTTTAAATCTTTTAGGATATTCTTTAGTTATTGTTGTAGTTCTTTTCTAGTAGGTTTTCTAGTTGCTTTAGCCAACCCTTCATTTTTTTTTTTTTTTTTTTTTTTTTTTTTTTTCTGTTGTTTTTGAGTGCTTCCTTTGGGTAACCTGATTACTGTTTTTTGGTTGTTTTTTTGTTTTTTTGGTATTTTCTTCTTGTTTTCGTTTTTCTTCCCTGCCTACGCAATTTTGTTAAATGTTACGTTTGGTGTTGATTTCTTTTTTTTTTTTAATCATGAATGAGTGGGTTTTGGCTGGAAGTTTATGTTTTTGGCCTCTATTTTTCTGTATTTATTATTATTATTATTATTATTATTATTATTATTATTATTATTATTATTATTATTATTATTATTATTATTATTAATTGCTTTACAACCATGGGTAAGATGGTTGAAAGGTTATGAGGATGAAGGAGCTAGAGAAATCTGCATGGTGGTACACTTGGAGGGATTGAGAGAAATTTCCATACCTTACACCAATTGTAGCTGTTTCATGTTTTTGTTTGTTTTTGTTTGTTTTTGTTGTTTGTTTTTTTTTTTAAATATGAAATGAGTGGGTTTTGGATGGTAATTTATAGTCTTGTTTTTTTTGGTTTTTTTTTTTGTACTCATGTTTGGTTTTGTTTTGTAATCATGAATGGGTGGGCTTTTTTTGGTTTGTTTCTTTCTTTTGATTGGTTTAAATTTTTTTTTTTTTTTTTTTTTTTTTTTTTTTTTTTTATGTTTCTGGTCTTGTTCTTTCTATTCATCTTTATTTATGTTCTGTTGGTTTGTACTGTTGGGTGTACCTGCTTAGAAACTGTAGCTGGGTGAGTGAGACAGTAGTAATGATGGCAGATCCAGGTGTTAACAACAAACATTGTTTTGTCAGTATTGGGTGGAAGAAATTTTTTAGTGAAGCCTTTTAGTTAATTTTAGTTTTGGTTGTAAGCCTTTATGTCACATCATTTAGTTGGTTTTTAAGCACTGTTCTTTTTCTTTTTAATTTTTTTAATGCAAGTATGCAATTAGTGATTGGTTGAGAGTGTCAAGGTGAAGGGGGGGTTTGTGGTTTGTTTTTTTTTTTGTGTTGTAGTCAGAATTGTCTGAAGTGAATTAATTTTCTTCAAAATTATTGGTACACAAATTGACTTAGGGCGTAACATGGGCAAAATGTCTCCTTGCTGCACCACTTACCATTGGTTTGTAAATAGAAAAAGATCCAAAAAAAAAAAAAAAAAAAAAAAAAACATTTGAATAAGGATTGGACCTAAAGAGTTAGATCCATGAAAAAAAAAACCCCTTTTTTTTAAATATACATTTTGGTTGTATACATGTTTGTATGTATGTGTCCAGGCATCACAGTAAAACACTTGGACCAAAAAGGCAGTAATTTGGCAAGTGCTCTCCAAGAACCTGGTTGATCGTTGTTAAACACCTGTGGGCATGTTAATGGGTGTGGTTTTGCCATAGCCACACCAACAGGAAGTAATTTTGGATGAAAAAGTTAAGAACCAATCACGACAAAATTTGGCTGTGTGGTATCAAGTACCAAAGGAAATCTTATTAACCACATGTGGGTGTGGTTTATCCATAGCCACACCCACTGGAAGTTGTTTTAGTTATTATAAGCTAATCAAACGACCTACCAGACAGAAATTTGAAACATGGTTTCCAAGCAACTAGATGGGAATTATTAATCACATGTGTGTGTCAATAGGTGTGGTCTGGTCATTGCCACACCCATAAGACATCATTATGCCTGCCAAAAACTCATTTATGGACCAATCAGGCTGAAATTTGGCATATGGAGTACAATAGGGTGAGAATTATTAACCAATGTGGGTGTGGCAATGTGTGTGGTTTTTTTATTAACCACACCCACAGGAAGTTGTTTTAGCTGCCAAAAGCTAATTAAAAGATCAACCAGGCTGAAATTTGAGTAGCTTCTATCAATGTTTCATGTTGACATCTCCCAGGCAACACACGGTATATGCTGCTAGTCTCCTACATATATAAAAGGAGATATCTGTCTGTGTGTCTGTATGTTTGCACCACCATTCTGGCCATACTTGTGGGTGGGTTTCTCCTAAATTTGGCATAGCCAGACCCACAGAAAATTATTTTGGCTGAAAAAAGGTAATCAGAAACCAATCAGGCAAAAAAGCAGTGTGTGGTCTACAAGTACCCTGGAAAAAATTATTATTCACATATATGTGTGGGTTGGCCCTAGCCACACCCACTGGAAGTGTTTTGGCTATTAAAAGCTAATCCAACGACCAACCAGACTGAAATTTGGAATGAGGTTTCAAAGCAACTGGGTGAGCATTATTATTCAGTAATTTTTTTTTAAAGAAATTAATACACTTTCAGTGGTGATGATATTAGCTAAATAATACTGGGTATAATTATTTAGATATGAATAGACTTTTATTACCTTATACATGTTATTAATTAGTCACATTATAATTCATTAATCTAATCTATTCGTGGGTAAAGATATTCAACTCTAGCATAAGATGAAAGGACTCTACAATAAACAGGTATAAAAGCATATTCACAATCAAGAAAAATATATACATACATATCATTATACAATTTAGTAATCAGTGTTGTTTCCATGCCTGTTCTTAGCTGATCACATTAATTCTCCATGTTTCTAAATTTGGATATTTAAATCTGGCCTAAGAGGATGAGGGAAAAGCAGATCTAATCTTGTTCACTGGACAACTCAGTAAAACCACCCTCATCTTTGTCCCTGCTGATATTCACTTGTTCACAGTGCCTGCCCACACTGACACCTACATACAAAACAGAAGTAGACAGCTGCACAGCTTATTCTTACTGCAAACTGTGTTTCCCAGTCTTCCTCCACCTAATAAGTTATCATCACCTTCTGTGCTAGCAGGAAGAGACCTACCAATCACTCTAGCTTGAGGCTCAAACTGGTAGGACTCAACTATTTCTTCAAATTCCTCACTTTCCTGAATTTGGCATGTTCCTCAAGTGAGGAAAATAAGCAGGATAGAATGTCAAGATGACATCAAAACTTGCATTACAACTAGCAGAAAATACAGTATTCATACATGGCAGTGCTCTGACAGGATCCTACTCTGACATCATGACCGGGGCTTAACCAAAATTGGACCACAACGGGATGTCAATTTACAGGATGTAAATGGCAGTGAAACAATGCATATTTTTGCCTTTTTATGACTTTGGAGTGCCCAAGGAACTTATTTCAGAAGTGAAAGAAAAAAAAATTCAATATTCACCATGACACCCTTCCCTTTAATATAAAGTATACCCTCACAAAAGTTCACTCATGCGCAACAGATGCAACCACCTGACAGACCTGAACACATTCTGCAGATCTGCACTAAATGATTCCAGTTTTATAAGCAGAATTACGTGAAGAAACTACGCTGATCCACCGAAATTGTAAAAGAATCATGGGCTTGTATGTGCTAATGAGCGCTCTCGGTGCATCTTTTGCTGGATTTATCATAGGTTATGACTATGGGTAAGCTACTAAGATATAAAAAATTAAAAAAATTGGACAAGACAAAAATATGGTGATGCAATTCTGCTATGGGATTTGGTTTCACGCTGCAAGTGTTACTGTACTGACTCCCGAAATTCCTAGGAAAGAGTTATGTATAGGTCTAATAGTTATATCCTATGTTAAGGGTTGTACGTAAAACTTTTAGCATTCAGCTAATTGGGATAAAGATGGCAGACCCAACTAACCTATTGGTGTAGATTATGGTGTCACGCTTGTGTAGTGGTGGTTCAGCATTAGCACAGAAGTCAGTAGGATGTGAATGGGAATGCAAAGTTGGCAATTCATTAATGAACCAATACATGGATATTAATTTTAAAATAATTCACAAGTTATAGAATTGTAAATTTCGATTTGTTTTCATTATCTGTGCACTTAATTATCTTGAAGATATTTGGAAAATAAGTGCTAATTTTGGACTGTGCTGAGTATTCACTTGTTTATATGAGATTCGTGGGGAGCAGAACTTTGACTTTGGAAATAACATCCCCCCCCCCACCTCTCCTCCTAGCCTAATCAAGGCAGGTCTTGTTGGTCTTGTTGTTTTTTTTCTTATATATATATATATATAATATGTATATGTACGTGTATATATATGTATATATATTATTATTATTATTATTATTATTAGAGATTTGACACAGAATTACAGAGTATAGTCATATGGTTTATCAATAGCCAAATAGACATGTGCTCATTATGCCAAGTTGTGACAGTAGTTTACTAGGCTAAGATTTCTGATTGGATGCAATACTTCTACTTATTCAGATCTTTCAAGATCTTTCACAAATCTTCCATTGTAGTTTGGAGGATCATTAATGTTGGATATGATGTAATGATAGTTGCATACTGGTCATGTGTTTGAGGTGCATATCACAGATCAGCTGTTTATTCATGTGCCCTTGAATGATGTTAGGTCGTGGTTAGTTGGTTTTTCTTGGTGTTGCATCATAACCACTTCCCATTTAATATTGCTGCCTATAACAAAATGGAAAGGGAGAGAAAATATGGTTTAATTCTTCGATCTATTGGCTATCATATCAACTGAATCATTCTAAATACATGTTATGTGAAATTTATCAAACTGACTTCATATTAGCTACTGTCTTATATTACAATTATATATTGTCTTATATTATTGTACTTGTGTGTGTACTCAAGTTAAAGTTTAGTTTTGTAGCTTGTGTTATTATTGCTATGCAATCTTTATGGCAATTAAATTAATTTTTTTTTTCGTGTATATTAGATCTATGAGTGGGGTGAAGGATATGGTTGGATACCGTATTACGCTCAACCTCTCCTACAATTCAGCCTTAGATGAACATAACTCAACTCAGTCATGCAATTTTCAAGACGATGCAGAGACCAGTGCGATTTTGGTATGATCATTAATGGATTGTCTCATTCTCAATTGCTACAGCTATATCTACCCACTATTGTTACTCCACCTTTTGAATGTTAACTCTTCAATTATACAGCCCAAATCACACAGGCCATGAAAACATTTGTTGGTCCCTCTAATGGTCTAACCGATTCTTGAATGCACTTTCAAATTTCAATTTGGATTGCTCTGAGAAAACAATTGGATGAATATTTTGTTGTTGTTGTTGTTGTTTTAACTACCCTTGAGAGTACTTCAGATTAATTGTGACTTTAAAGCCTTTGCTATAACAAACACTTAACTCACATCCAGAAATCAGCCCCCTTTTTAAAATAAATTGGATTATCTTCCCTCCATTGGAGATATCAACACATGTCAAAATTTATTAACAGTAGGTATATTGGTTGCAGGCAAAAATCAGCAATTCTGTTTACACACACAAAAAAAAACAGTAATTGTAATTATTTAATAACAACAACTGTGGTATACTATTTATCCATCAGGTTGTTACTCAGATGTATTTATGAACTGTTCCAAATGCATTACAGGCTTTCTGCACATTGAAACTGTTGGATTCATTATTTTTCTAATTATTTTTCTAGTTGGAATAATTATCTCCAATCCATTTATAGAAAAAGTAAACTGACTGTTCAGATAACTATGTACAGAAATGTGACTAGTAAAAACATGTTGACCAAATTTGTTTAAAAAATATATATAACTAGGTGTAGCTGGTGAACTTACTTCACTCATCACACTGGAGCTTGTGAGTTTGGTAAACTTGCTGCATATAATTCATTGTATGTATTCACATATTCTTCTAATGTACTGCCAAACTCTTGGACCTAGAGACCTGAAACTAGGCTTACATACACAACTTGACCAGGGAATTAACTTAGGCAATTTCAAAATCCAAGGGTGGGACTTGGGGTCCTCAGGACATGAAAAATTAGAGTGTAAGTGAGTGTGGTAAATTTATTCCTGACATAAAAACTGGTCAGAATTACACTAAATGCTAATTATCTTCATTAAAATTTCTTAAGCAGTATTCTGAGAGCATGGGCATTAATCTTGTCACTACACCTATCCTCACACCAAATTTCATCAACCTGCTACTTCAGGAAGTAATCTTAATTTACAAACATGTAGCATTACGGACTGACTGACAAACTTATGCATTCTTTTTATATGGGTGAATGTTTCAGCATAGCATTCCAATTTGGAATTGTTTGTATAAGTTCAGTTTTGATAACTGACTTGTTGCTGTGCACAGGTGCCCATTCAATTGGATTAGTATGAACTGATAGTAGTTTCTTGCCCTCATCAGAGTTTCATCATAGGAGTTAGAATTAACCTGAAAGATTGTTGTTGTTTTCTTTTTTCGTTTATGATATTTTCTGTGTTGTTGGATTGTATAGGGTCTGATAGTCTCTCTGTACTCCATTGGTGCTCTGCTGAGTGCTCTTGCTGGTGGAGCTCTCTGTGATTACATGGGAAGGAAATGGACTATGATCCTTGGTGGCTGTGTGGTGGCTTTGGGAGGACTTATTCATGCTTCAGCTGTGCACTTGTGGTTAGCAATTATTCTAGTATTTAATTTATCATAAGGAGTACTTCAAGACTCCCTTATTTTGGAGAGACATCTTTACACAGGACACTTATAAAATTTCCTTATTCAAAAAAGCTACTAACCCCAGCTAAGCTGCTTGTAAGATAACTTTAACTAATAATACATCCAAAAAAACAGTCCGAACATGGATTGATTTTTAATGGTGATAAATAGGTTGTGAAAAAAATAGTTGGAAATGCATACTCCCCTCTCCTCCAAATGAAGTTCAACTTCAATGGTCTGTTTGTCTGTCTGTCTGTTTGTTTGTCTGTCTGTCTGTTTGTCTGTCTGTTTGTCTGTCTGTTTGTCTATCTTACCTTGTATACTTAATAGTTTCATAATAAATTAGAACCAAAGAAATAAAAAATAAAAAAATTTTATAGATGTTCGCAATTGATTGGTTTCTGATTCAGTATATAGGAATATTAGGATCGATTATCGTTGAATGCATGTCTAATGATTAGAAAATACTGTACTACTTTTAGTAGAAGCAACATTGAAATTTTTTAATGTGAAGTCTAGTCTCCAGCCTGCTGCAGCTGTGCAATGCTCCCACTATAATTTTACTTATATCATATACGGTATATATTTCATAACTCTATCATTGGATGTGTACTTGTAACATTATAATTGGAAATATACTAATTGCATAATAATAATAATGATTATGTACACTCTAATTTTTTAAAGGAACTCAAAATTATACTAAAAGGAAGTTATATTATATTTATGACTTGTTATAACAGTAAGTATTCTTGAAGCAACAACACTAAAAGATCTCAGTGCAAAGTCAGCAATTATATGTCTGCATGAAATAAAATAATTGGTTAATATAAACAAAAATTTTACATCAATATATCTGTCGCACGTGCACAATACAATTAGTAAACAAATTGAATGATTGAATCAGATACACAACAAATACTGAGTAATGAGTCATAAATATACGATAAAATTAAAAAACACAAATTTAACCACTCACACATACTAAATACAAGCATTTAGACACCAATTAATCTCATTATCATGGATGCCTTCACACAATTATTATCTATTAGTATTTGTTAATAGAATTACTATTGTTTTTTGAAGCGGTAATCTTAGACTAATAAAAGCATTCATTCCCATCCTTCATTTCATAATGCTTCATGTGCATGTGCAGAGGAAAACAGTTTGAAGTATTTGAAGTTAACTAAGGACCACTAGCCTGAAATACAGATATACCTATGTATCATGTGTGTGTGTGTGTATATTGCAGTGTTTTTAGAGCCAGGAACTTAGCAAACTCATGATGAGGGAAAGATTCAAAATGGGTCTTACTCCAGAAATAATGAAGAGCTCCGAGCATGGCAGAATGTTATGATCTCGGAAATGGTGTTTGTGCAGACCTGAGGCAGGGGATTATTGACTGAGCTTGATGAGAAAAGAACTGACAAATGGAAATGAAGAGCTTGGGAAAAGGAATATCAGCAAGTTCTCTCATCACAGCTGAATCAAGTCTCCCTGAAGTTTCCGTGAGAGCCCCATCCTGCATGCCCACATGTTCTAGTACATGTTTGATATAAAGTGGGACATGATGGTTGTCCCTATTTAAGGGAAGTGCAAGAACAGAAGAGAAGAGTAGGGAGTGTAACTACATAATGAAAGTACCGAGGAGTCAAGGAATGCACAACTATCACATACCCCACAGCATGACCTGCTCCATCCTACAAATTCTCACATCATTGCATACTTGCATATTACAATCTTACATGTGTGATTATTAGTGCGATACGTTCTGGTCATAATGCCTGTATGTATATTTCCTAGGATGGTACTTTTGAGTCGAGTCATTGGTGGTATTGGTGTTGGGTAAGTGAATGTATATTTATTATTCATGTGTCTCTACATGAGACATAGAGCTAGGGTTATCAGACAGGGTTACATTTCATGTATTTTTTGGTTTGTTTGTTGTTTTTTTGGTGGGAAGTGGTGTGGACAAGTAGAACCCATGAAGTTCAGTTTGCTGATTTGCTGAATACAGATTGGAATACAGGTTATTTTCCTGGGGGTTTTTTTGTTTTTGTTTTTGGGGGGGGGGGGGGGGGGGGGGGGAGGGAGAGAGAGAGCAACATAACACAGTATTTTTACGGGGAGCATTTTTAGGAGAGCCTTTGGTGCACAGTCCTCTCCCACCCTCATCCTAAGAGAAATTTGAAAACTAGGTGATTTGAGGTGGGTTTTGAGTAGCCAGCCGATCTATAACTACTTCAAGTGCTATATATTTCATAAGCCGCTGTTACATCCTACATGATATCTTACATTTCATGGGGGAGGGGAAATTTTATATTGCAATGGTGTTAGTTAGTTTCTGATAAAAATGGAGATTACAGTATGAAAAATAATGGCAAATATATACATTTGTGAAGAAAACGGTTTTGGATCTAATGAAAGTTATATACAGGTGCTAAAGGATCTTTAACATAAATTTGTCCGAAATGGCGCTATCAGTTCGTGTGCCTGAAGTATTCATGGATATGCTAAGAGTGTTGGCGGTTCCATTTTATATTTGCTTGTATAATTTAAAAGAAAATTTTATGAAATATGATAACTTTTTTTATGTATTATTTCTTCATAGACTCTCCTATCCATTGGCTCCAATCTACATTGGAGAGATTGCTACTGAACATTCAAGAGGAAAATTATTATCTATAACCTCTATTAATTTGGTTATTGGTGGTCTTGTAAGTTGTTGGATGTATATGTGTAGAACTGTTGTGAATCACAACTAACTATGCTTCCAGATGTTGATTTTCAGATCAAATGCTGCTCGTTCTCAAATCAAATTCTAGCTGTTGATCACGAGTTCTTCTAACTCAATCATTTAGTCCATGTGTTATGATCCAAAATTTTACATACAGGTACCATCTTTAAGGGCAAATCTGGTTACTTTTTTTTTTTAAATAGGTGTACATCCCTAAATTATGCTCTGAAATGATAAACAATCCGGAGTGGTAGTTTAGTAGTAATCACCACCTCTTCAGTAGAATAATCTTTACAAAACACATGGAAGAAGGCTTCTCAAAGTATCATTTTTACGGAACCATTGTTCGGCTCTATTTGAGTATGTTTGAGTAGTACTAGCACACAATCACAGTCTACTGCCACATTGCTTACTGGGCCCACCTTCAGTGGGCTGTGGTCACAAAATTGTCTAAAGTCAAAATTTGTGTAAAGTGATGCCATGTCTTGTGGTAGTACATTATTGGTGGATATATGTTTATGAAAGGACATGTCTATATGTAGTAAATGTTTCATGGGTGTTATTATTACATTGATATCATTGCAAGGGACAAGAAATAATATTTTTTTTATACTTGTGATTGATTTTTTATTGTTCGTTTCTTTATGGTTGGATTTGGTTTCGCACAGCATATATTTGATAATGTGGTGGAATATTCAAGTGGACATTGTAGCTGTTTGTGCAATAATTTAAATCCATTTTTTGTTGTAGGTGCATTAATGCTAAACTAATTTGCATTGTTTGGTTGTTGAACATGATAGGTTAAAATATTTTTATGATTACATTATAGCACATCTGTGTACACAACATTGTCTGTATGTGAACCGTCATGGTTGGAGAAGGTTGCATGTCCAACTAAAATTTTTATGTCTTGTGGTGATTTAGATCTACTCATGTCACATATAATTGCCCTTGGGTGAAGAAATCTTGATTTTGATAAATCCCAATTCTGCTTAGTGTTTGACCTTCTGATTTATTTGCAGTGATGCCAAATGCAAGTGTAACAGGAAATTGTTTCCTCGTCATAATTAAGGGAAACATGTTGCTTGTTGTAGCCATAGGAATTCTTGGTATGAACAGAGGTTTGCCTTTATTCACTCCTGTGGCCACTGCAGCCTCCATTACATGGTTGTGTAGTTAAATGAACTGGTATATTGTACCATTGCAGTGCCCGTTTGAGGCTTCAAAGCTTTAAGAAGCATGATACTTGAGTGCTTCTTCAAAATTAACTCATGGTGTGGAAAGCCAGGAAGGTTCAGGCCATTGAGAAATTTGGTTGGATAAGCATAATCGTTATTGTCTACTAAGTCTGCACTTTTATACACTCTGGATTCACCTGGGAATTACTTCATCGTATATTTGTTGACCTCCTGTGCTCCTACATGGGTTGGGCCTGGTTAGGTGGTTGGGGGGTGAATGGAGGTGCATTATAACGGATGTATTATTATTTAAAGATACTGGGTGGGGGAAGATATTATTCATCTTCAACTGAGTTTGGCTGACCTGGAGTGTATTAAAGAAGCTATTTCTAATGATTCACTGCTTTTGTCCAGAGGGGTTTGGGGGGGGAAGGAAGGGAAGCTTGAGTTGTAGTGGGTTCCATTAATGATATTTAATTGATGAATGTGACTTTTGGCGCATTTTTAAATGATGGAAAGGGTTAATAGTGGAGGATTTAATTAATGTAATTTAATAGAATATTGAGGCAAATTTGTACTGTGTATTTAGTCATAATTCTTATTCCTTTTAGATAGTATAGAAATCAACCGTACATCATAAAACTGAAGGCATGCAATGTTGTGATGTATCATTTAGTATTATAACGTCTGGCTATATACTAACCTAACATACATTCATGATATAGTATAACTTTATTGTATGTAAAGAAAACTATTAGAAGTAGTTATTTTGTTATTCAGGAGGTTATAATTTTGTGATGGTTAACTCTTGACAGTTTGTTCAACGAGCCTTAGAAAGGTTGTTATAAAAAATAATTGTGCGACTGTAATTGAAGTTGTCAAAAACCTTGATGTAGTCTGTGGTGGAGTTTATGCATGTGTAATTGAAACTATAGGCACACAAAGTGAAGACAGTGTTGCATATAAAAAGCATTAGCAACTCTTCATAAATTTCATCATAGGAATTAATATTACTAAGCAACTTCTGTGCTATTGTGATCAGTGAACTTGTTGAGTACTTAATGAATCAAATGCATTTTTTTAAATTTCTGTTCAATATTATATTCATACTAGCAGCATATACCCAGCGTTGCCTGGCCAATGTCAACATGAAACATTATAAAAGCGTCTTCAAATTTCAGCCTGGTTGGTCCTTTAATCATCTTTTGTAACCAAAATGACTTTCTCTGGGTTTGGCTAATATCAAACCACACATTGCCAAATCCACATGTAGTTAGTAATTTTCACCCTGTTACTTAGACTTCACATTCAAAATTTTAGCCTAATTAGTCCATAAATGAGTTTTTGGCAGGTATGAAGTCCAATTGGTGTGGCAATGACCAGATCACACCCATTGACACACACACACACACACACACACACACACACACACACACACACACACACACACACACACACACACACACACACACACACACACACACACACACACACTTGATTAGTAATGCTTGCTCAGTTGCTTAGATAACTCATTCCAAATTTCGGTCTTGTTGGTCCTTTGATTAACTTTTAATAGGCAAAATAACTTCCTGTGAGTGTGGCTATGACAAAACCACACCCATTACCTTACCAATATGTGTTTAATAATGCTCACCCAGGTTCTTGGAGAACACATGCCAAATTTCACTTCGATGCCTAGACACACACATGTATAAACACACTTACGAACCAAAATATACATTAAAGTGTATTTCTGGATCTGACCCTTCGGTCTAAGCATTATTTGGATTGATTTTTTTTTTTTTTTTTTTTTTTTTTTTTTTTTTTTTTTTTTTTTTTGTTGGCACTTTCGCTTTACACACCAATGGGAAGAGATGTAGCCAGGAAGGATTCCACCCATATTACTCCCAAAGTCAAGTTGTGTATGCATACCATGTTTTAAGTTTGTTGCTCCAAGGATTTGTCTGGTGAAAGTACCATTTTTGGCCTTTTTTGGGGCCTGACATTGAAACAAAAATGGGTGTGGTCATATACATGCACTTAAAACATCCCCCAAATTATATTGATTCCAAATATATATATGGGCTCATGGGTCTAATTCCTTAGGTTCAAGTGTTCTTGATCAAATACCATTTTTGGCATTTTTAGCCTTACACAAGGAAAGGAAGAGGTGTGGCCAGGTGGAACCCAGCCCATGTTACTTTTCAAAGTCAAGTTGTAGAAGCATACCACATTTTAAATATGTAGCTCCAAGGGTGTTTCTGACAAAAATACCATTTTTGGCTTTTTCTCATTACTATAGTAACTGTTTTCTGAAATTTTTAGCCCATTTTTTAAGTTGGGTCAAACCCTATCATCATGACAAGTTTCAGAGAAATCCACCCACTGGTTTGGCTAGAATGATGGTACATACAGGCAGGCAGGTAGACACAGACAGACAGATATCTCCTTATATATATATATATATATATATATAGGAGATTTGTTATGTGTTGCAAATAAGCCAAATGTTTGCCTATTTTTATTATATCATTATCGATACATTTCACAATTTTATTCTTTTAAAAGGAGTTGGGAGTTATGTGAATGCTGTTGCTTTACTTTTTTCTGCCTTGAAATTGTCAAAGAGACTACTGGAAGAGGAGACCTTGGAAAATAGGAGATATAGTAACTTTTGGAAAATAGGAGATATTATAGTTCCAATAATTTTCTTAGTTCTATGTAGGATAGTAAAGTGAATAATGCTCAACTGTTAATTATCATCTCTTGTTGCAGACAGGGATCATTTTGAATATTCTTACTAAGGATCACTTGTATGGATGGCGATTTTCAGTTGGCATTTCTTTCCTGGCAGGAATAGTTTTAGCTCTTGCAATGATATTTGCTCCCAGATCTCCCAGGTAAAATGAGAGTAAGGTTGTTTGAATGTCTGTAAAATGCACTGATCAACTGACTTTATGATGATGAGAAGTTCTTGACATCATTTCAGGTGGCTGGTCAAGGGAGGTAAAGAAGAGCAGGCTCTCAAAATACTTAATTGCATATACAAAGATGAGAATGTAGCAAAAGAACAACTTACTTCAATAAAATTAGCATGCTCTTCTAATGCTAAGTCTATTTCTGAAAATATTCTATTTGTTCTTCAATGGAAGGTGTTACAAAGGTTTGTGCAAGGATTTGGCTATGTATTGATTTTTTAATTATTATATTCTCTTTTTCAATTACTTTTAGGGTTTTCTTGGTTGTTGTGATGTTCTTTTTGGCTCGCTGTTGTGGGGGAAACTTTCTGTTGTAAGTATAATTAACATTATTAATCCCCCTCCCTTGATATCTGTCTTAATATTATACATATACCTATGAAAGTTGAATATCTGCTTGGTTGTCTCTGCCCAGATTCAAGTACTCCCAGAGTTTCTGTCAGATGACCCCTACATTTTCTGGGGATGATTTGGATATCCCAAGGATGCTTTATAACATCAAAAATTAATCTGAAAATGAAATTCCTGGTGGGGAAAAAAAGATTTCAAATTTTCCACACAAAATTTTCCATACAAATCCCCCCCCCCCAGTTCCCAATCTTAAGTCAGTGGTGCAATCACGGGACTCTGCATTTTTCTTCCTTCTTTTCTTCTTTCAAAATGCCTAACAGAAGGACTTTTGGGTCATTTGTGACCAAACTTCTTCCTCTGGGTTTGTCAGGCAAAATAGCCAAAAATTATACTTAAACAAAACCCTGGGACTAAGAGACATGAAAATTTCCATATACACACATCCTGACATTGGGAGCAATATGGGCTGGGTTTTACTTGGCCATTTCTCTTTCTCTTTTATAATGCAGTAAACAAAATAATTATGTGTCTTGTTCAATCATCAATTGTTCAACTTGGCCATTTCTCTTTTATAATGCAGTAAACAAAATAATTATGTGTCTTGTTCAATCATCAATTGAAAGTGTTAGTGTATTTATTTCATAAGTAAGTTACTGCAAGCTCAAGTTTATCTAATCTTTGGTTTTTTTAATAGAACATTTAGCATCACACCTGGGCTTTGTACTCCCTTGTAATTAAGGAGAGCCACTCTGTTAAAGAATAGCCAAAAGAATTTATTGTCTGAAGATTTTTTTGAAAATACATATTTATATACTCACAGACATTTAACTAATACAATGTTAATGGGTTTAATCATCGGAGAGAAATGGACTAAACGAACCTAAATTACGCCAAATGGAAGCGTATTTTGCTGCAAAAAGGACTATATAAAATTTAATAAGTTAACTAGTCAACCGAAAGTTCTCCAAAGTTCATAACATCTACAAATTTAAATAGCTTTTATATGTGGGAGTTTTTCTACTCTGGGTGTCTATTTCTGGACCGCATTGTAAGATTAGAAATTTTTTTGTTTATATCATAATTTTCATGCATACTTCAATTTCCTTTGACTTTAATAATAGACTAGGAATGACAAAACCCTTCAGTGGTTTTATTTCATTTTTTTATTTTTTTTTAATGAATAATTCTTATATACATTGTTGAAGAAATTAACATTGTTTTTTTTAATAGTGTATTACCATTGTTCTAATATTCATTTTTTTATTCTGCCACTTTATTGGTTCATATTGTCCAATATTCGGTATAATTTTCTGCAGGTATTTCTCTGTGTCAATCTTCTGCAAGATTGGTTTACCAGGATTTCTTTCATCTCTTTCACTATTTGGAGCAACCCTGATACCATTGGTGCTCACTCTAACTGTCATTGATAAGGTTAGTTTAAAATGAGATGATATATGGTATCTCTATTTGTGTGTTGAGAAGGTGGTAAGTTATTAGCTACTTTTCACACTGACACTGCCCGGGAGACTTTGTTCCTGGACTACATTTGCTAAGGCAGGAACCTCTGGTTTAGCCTAAGTTAGTTTCTATGATATAAAAGTGCTGAACCAACAAGTTCTTGGAGGTTGACCATAATTATTACATACTGCCATCTAGCATATCAAACATTTGCAATTATCCAGCACAATTCTGAACCTTGAACTTTATCAGGCATTACTCAGAATTTGGAAGCAGTTGGCCATGGACCTTTACTTCAATAATATGATCAGTTTAAATTTATGTATTGTGATGCTATGTTGCAACATAATAGTGTTTGCTTAGTCTTGTTTTAAATACTGAAATTGCAACACTAAATAAATTGGTGAAGTGGTGTTTTAAATACTGAAATAATAACGCTAAATAAAATGGTGATGGCATTTTAAAAAAAATAAATGTAACTTTTAAAACTTCTGCTCTAATTAAAACTTCAACACATAAAAGTGGAAGTCTTAGATATACTTGAGGATTCAAAACTTCCATTCAATGGACTTAGTAATTCATAGCAAATTAGAAACCATGTGAGGATGGAATCCTTCAAGCTGCAATGTGCGTTCATACTTTCGCTGTTGTACTGAGCTCATATTACTACATAATTTTGCTGACATTTGAATATTTTGTGTAGATGGTCTTAATTAAAATTACTTCAATTTGTGCATTAATCACAATTATGCTGTTATTTGTACTTAAATTATGTGATTGTAATAAGTTCATTTCCTCAAAATTTATATTCAACTTTATATTAGATAAAAATGATTATAGTGTGGCGCATAAGCTGTATCATCACTACACACTGCTCATTAAATATATCAAAGAATAGCACTCCATATTGATCATATTAATTAATAGTATCTTGTCATACTGAAATAGTTTGTTTTTTTTAAATTTTGAATTCTTTACTTTTATTTAGTTTGGACGGAAGCCAGTATACTTATTTGGACTCGCTGTGATGTTTGTTACTCTTGTTCTATCTTCTGCACTAATTGTCGAATTTGATTTGGATAGTGTGGACTCGAATGAGCTTACAAAATTACAAAAAACTGTTGGATATATCATACTGGTCCTTCTATCTGTGAATATTGCAAGCTTTGCGTTTTCATGTGGGTAAGTTAAAACCAGTTTGATGATAATTATTGTGTATTCTGATTGGTTTTAACCTTTCTATATTTTATCAGAAATATTACCTGGATAATTATGGGAGAACTGTTTCCATTACGATCCAAAGGTAAGAAATATGAAACCAGCTAGCAAAGCCACCCAGGATTATCCTAATTTGATGAAGAAATTGAACATGGCACACCATAGCTTCTGATATTGTGTTATATTTGTTTACCATATTTCCAGTCTGGGATGTGCAGTATTAGACATCAGGTGGTTTGCTCCAAAGCTTCCTGCTTTATTTATTGATGGTTTTCCAGGTGGAACAGACCCAGGAAATTGTTTCAAAATAGGCATGGCTACAATGCTTTATTTATCCCAGAAAAATTCTAGAACAACTGGTCCAGAACTGTCCTGTGACTTATCCATTGTGGCTAAAATATAACTCAAATAGATACTATAAATGATAGATGTACAATGCATCTTGAACACAGAAACCCCATCCTTTTTCACCATTTTTGGACTTAACTATAAGCACATTCTCAAAAAATACACTCTCAATTTCACACCAAATGGCTGCACAGGTTTGATAGAGCTAGACCTACTAACACTTGACTGGCAATGCAACTTTCCATTATGATTTGATTATTATTATTATTATTTTTTTTTTTTTTTTTTTTTTTTTTTTTTTTGGTGAATTTGTATTGTTTTTCACTGTATACAAGATGGAGGGAGGGGGGAGGGGGGATCTTAGTGCTATCAAACCTTGAGAATATAGTGAAAGAGATAAAATATTCATTAATATGGTGGATCATCTCTAAAATATTTCACCTATACTCAGCTGCTTGAATCACAGGTTTATTGGAATTATAATTTATTGTTGATGTCAGGTAATCAAAAATTAGCCCAAAACATGCAATATACACCATGTGACATTAATTAAATCAAAGGTTTCTGGTTTTAGATGTTTAAATGGGAAGTTAACTCTAACCATGGCATTTTTTTTTTTTTTTTTTTTTTTTTTTTTTTTTTTTTTTTTTCCTCCATTCAACCACCTCCTGAATGACAGCCACAATTATGTGGAGTATTCAAAGCAACCTATGTGTTTGGTAACAACAATATCACAGTAAAAAAACAAACAAATTAAATTGTTAAGAAAATATTGTTTTTTTTCTTCATCTTCTTTTTTATTACTAAAACTTGTGCATTTTTTAACAATAGAATGTAGTGATCCAGTGATGGAAAGGTGAAGTATAGAATGTACAAAGTCATGATGTGGCACACACAACCAACATTTGTAATTCATCTTTTCTTTTTCAATGCTTGCTTGTTTTGTTTTCCCAGGTTTCATTTTCTCTGTATGTAACACTGCATTCTGGACTGGGATTATTTTAACTAGCCAAGTTGGTCCTATACTCATCGCTTCTGCTGTGGGAGTGTCTGGGACCATACTACTTTTTGCCTTCAATGTTACGATTCTATTTCTAATTGTCCTCCTTTTTCTGCCAGAAACTAAAGTAAAAAGAAATTATATTTTAATAGCTAAATATTTACTTATATAATATCCTTTAATTTCTTTTGACAGGGAGTTTCATTGGAGGATATTGAGAAGCTCTACTCTATGGCATGGGCAGAGAGAATCCAAGTTTTAAACTTCTTGAAGAGCTGCTGTTTTGTGAAACTATATAAAAGAAAAAGAACAGTCGAAGTAGGAAATATTGAACTAATACAAGAGGAGGAGCTGGTTTCACCAGATCTTTGTACATCTTGTGCAGATTCTATTGACACCAAATTGGTGGCAAAATTATAGCTCATTTTAGTGATTTATATGTAATGTAACTGAAATGAGATATTAGTATAAAAAATATTTTTATGAAAAGAAATAGATTTACTCATTGAAAATATGGTAATTTTTTTTTTTTTTTTTAATTGTTTTTTCTTTCATATAAGAGGTAATATTACTATGGTGTGAGCCACGAATGTTGCTAAATAATACAATATTGAACCCTCATGGTTTGAGTGTACTATTAAATAAATACCTACAGGGAGGGTGTTTGTGGTGCAATGCCCCATTTCTGTAATCTAACTATGCCAAAGAAAATATTGATGCACCTCTAGTAATTAGTGTACTTTTGAACTCACTTATATTGTACATTGTTGGTTTGTTTGTTTGTTTGTTTTTGTGAATAGAGATGATAACATTCATAAATGAACAGATGGGCCTTTATGAACATTTGTGTCCATACCCTGTTTAAAAGATAAAACGATAAAACAAGACAATACTGTCGATGATGGCTCAGGTATGTTCTCCTTAGCTGCTTTGAAAATAGCTTTTGTGTGAATCTTGTGTACTCCTCATTCACTGAAGGATGTGTAATGGGAATCAGACAACATGCTTTTCCAGCTGTTCAGAGAATGTGGTCCAGTTAGTCTTGCAGAAGTTCCATCCTGGTTGATGTGATGTTTGAACCTTATCATTATTCCCACTAATTTGCATGTATTAATTTAGTTGAACTTGCCTTACCTGATTTGTAACTTTACTTACCTGATTTGTAACTTTACCTTAACTGATTTGTGATGAAAAATCGATGCACTGTCTAAATTACCTGATTTGTAACTTAACATTACCTGATTTGTAACATTACCTGATTTGTAACTTTACCTTACCTGATTTGTAACTTTACCTTACCTGATTTGATGAAAAATTGATGCACTGTCTAAATTGATACACTTAGAAGCAGTAGTATATAGAAGAATTTTCTAAGAAGTAACCATGCAGAAATTTGTTATAAAAAATACTCGACCTGCTCAATTAGCTATGTAATTCTCATTATACACAGCATCATTAAAACCTATCTCCTTTTTTCTTCCTTTTTTTTTCTTTTTTTTTTCTTTTTTTTTTTAATACAAAAAAAAATTAAAAAATTCAATGAATGTTTTGGTGGGTCCCCTTATAATATTGCATCCACCTCTGTCACACCTTTTCCTGTGTGAATAATAATAGGGTGAAATTGCCAATAATGTTACTTGTAACTAACCTAAAACATGGCAGGCATACTCAACATGGACTTGGTCCCACCTGGCCAATGTTCTTACATCACATTGTATTGAGGTAAGTTGAGTACACACACAGTACCAATATCACACTTGGTTAAGGCAGATTGAAGTGGTTGGCAGTTGCTTTATGGGGGGACATTCTGGATCACCATCCTTCTCTGTTGAGGTAGATTGAAGTTGTTGACAATTGCTCTGTGGGGACACACACTAGATTAACATCATTTTGGGTTGAGTCAGGTTGAGATTGGTAATTGATATATCCTGGGGTAGACTGTGGATCAATATCACACTGCTGTATTTGTGTAATCTAAAGATTACTTTATGACCCATCAATTTTTGAGCAGAAGATATTTTGTTAATTGTCTGATGTAGTTCCTTTGGCTATGGGAATATTGTTTAATGTCTTCTTCCCTTCTTGATTGAATGTTCTGTGGGTTGTGGCCTCTCAGTGCAGTTGTCCTGCCCACTCCAGTGCAGAGTCCTATTCACATGCCCTTGCTGAGCCATTTCTACTCACATAAATGAGCAGAGATCCTCTGTTTGCTGGAGCTGTAGTGATGCTCTTTTCATGGATGAGTGGTTAACTCTCCAACCAATCCATGCAGCACCATGACAAACTTAAATGAAGGAAGAAACAGGAAGTGGTCTCAAGAGTCTTTGAGGAGATTTTGAACTAACAAAGGAACAAAAATATCTCAAATTTTAGTAAGATGTCTTTGCTGTCTCTGTTTGTGGGACAGGAACTTCAGCAGTGGCATAGCCAGAGGTGGGCAAAATGCCTCCCTACTGGGATTTCCCCCACCCCTACGTATCCCCCTCTCCAACCACCCAGGTGTCCCCCTCTCCTTGAGCAACAAAGACCCCCACCCCAGGGCTGAGTGTCCACAACAACACCAGATTCTGTAATGCTGGTTATTCTTTACTGTTATTTTTGTGACTTAGTTCTGCTTCATTGTAAAGAGCTCAAATTAAAGAGAGAACTGAACATCTGCAGGTTGTGCATTGGAAGAAACAAGAGTTTTATTTTTGTTTTATTACTTTTTCTTTGAATTTATTTATAAATTTTATCTATCTAATTTTTTTAAAACGTGAAAAAAAAATTTTTTTTATTTTTTTTAGAACATTTTTTTTTTTTAATTTTTTTTTTTTTTTTTTTTTTTTTTTTTTAAGCAAGACCCCAGGTCTTAGAAAGTTTACTTCCTCCAAATTATTAATGATTTCCATCTCACCAGGACATGAAAACTAAAAGTTTCTTTATGCCCTGAAAAGATGGAAAACATGTTGGTCAAGGTAAACTCTCCAGTTCTGGGGTCAATTGCTTAGGAAATAAATAAATTTTTAAAAAATAATAAAAAAAAAAAATTTTTTTTTCTGATTAAAAAAAAATATATAAATAAATAAAAAAAGAAATAAAAATTTTTTAAAAATGAATTGATAAATAAATAAATAAGCAAATAAATAAATGAATAAATAAATAAATAAGAAAAATTAAAATAAACAAACAAAATAAAAACAAATAAATGTATTGGGGTTTCAATGAAGTAATCAATGGATGCTCCAAGCACTTCACTGCTGTGGATAGAATCTCGAGCCACCAATCCTACTTAGACTATCTTTCTTGTAAACAATGGTGAGATGCTATCACTAGGATAGGGCAAAAATGTATATAAACATTTCTTACATCTTTTATCTGCAAAATTTAGTAAGCTTGTTTCATATCTGAAATGTGTACACAGATGATGTACCCAACTCCCCTGATAACCAGGTTATGAATATATAAACCTTCCTCCTGCTGGAGAATCCTGTACTTTGATGTTTTTTCCATTGTTTTCAAACTTGTTTTTTGTTTACTGAAAATTTGAATTACCACCCCCTCCCCACACCACCAAAGATCACTTATGGTATCAAAAATTGAAATAAATTGTCATTAACAACCTCATTACACAAGGATAATGTCTGCAAAATTTCATAAAATTCATTCATCCATTGCAAAACCTTCAACATAATTATGGTTACATAGTCATGATTATTTGCCCCCCCCCCCTTTATCAAAATCCCAGCTACGCCCCTGTAATCAGTGTAAACATACTCTAACAAGGGCAGCTAAGGTTGGGGGCTAGAGGGGCTTGAGCCCCCTAACTTTGTGCTAGGTGGGGGCAGAGCCCCAAATTTTTTGAACAATGATGCCAAGTTATGAATGAAGTAGCTGTAACTCAAACTCATCCTTTCTATTCCCTTTCTCTTTTCTGTCTTTTCTTTCTTTTCTTTCTTCCCCCCCCCCCCCCCCCCCTTGCTCACTGGGACATTGATGGTGAGTGAGTTTTAAATATGGTATTGTGTGTCTACTTATATATGCAGGTGTCTTCTAAAATGTCTGTATGTGTAGATACACTTAACACCACCACCATCACATGTGAACCACTAACAGTATTTATCATGAATAATCTTGCATTCTGCCAGCTTGCTCTGAAATCAGAACCAGCTGGAAGTTTATTTTGACAAAATGGCTAATAGAATGAGACAGGCAAGCTTGCTTGATGCTTGGTCATCAGGAAAGAGACAGAGTGTTAGAGTTCAGCCAGAGATAATTCTTGAAGATTAGGTCAGCCTGAAATTGACCCTGTAACCAAGGAATTCAATAAAGATAAAGGGGATATTTAACACCTGAGATCAGTGATCCCACTTTCAGAATAGCTGAAATTCCATGTTCTACATCAAATCAGGAAATTGGTAGATCTAGTCGTTTTAATGAATACCAGTCCATATGCTTTACAGACCAATACCAAACATTTCAGCCTAAAAATGAAGAAATATTCTTAAGTCTCTCAAACCAATGGTCAAAATTTTATGACTAGTTGGTATACTACTTTATACACACAAGCAGTTGACAGATAACTGTGCTCTTATTGAAGTTGTTGGACAATTTTGTGCAGTGTCAGATGAACGCAGGGAGCAGGGAGCATTTTGGTGCATTTAAATGGCTCTGTTTTTTCCTCACAATTGATTTATCTAATTCTCATGATTATCAATTTCCCACTAATACTCTTGGTAATGCTTATGTTCCCCCCCCCCCCCCCCCTTCCCATCTAAAAATTTAAGTATTTGCATTGCTTATATGCAGGGAATAAATCTTGCCACCCCTCTTGCCCACTTACATTAGGTAAACTGATCCCCCCCACCCCCAATATTTTGAAGTTTGAGTATTCAATGTTGCATTCTTTATTTGTGACCCATTTTGTGTCCTCCATTTAGCACAGCATTCAACAAATTGAGATAGTGTATACATTATACCTTACCAACTTTGATGAAATGATGTATTTTTGATGCTTTATTCTATTTGGATAAGAGATTAACTTTACCTCTTCTTTAACATTTTTAAAACTTTAAGACCAATATATACCAAGCTATTTATTAGGTTTAGAGATCACTTCTTTCTACCATGAAATTTAGTTGAGAAGGAAAAAAAGACATCTTATGTCAAGCAATAATACTAAAGCCATCATAAATAACTTAATGCAAACTGTAGTTATAAAAAAGGGAAAATTTGTGTGCTTTTCCTTCCTTACTCTTTATAACATCACAGAGAAATTCATTTTTCAACCTTTCTGTGGCATACAAGATATTTGTAATAAAGTGAACAAATAATTTAGGTAATCTTTTTTTTTCCCCTGCGCATAGAGATAATAGGAATATCAAGGGTGATAATTTACAATTAAAATGTAGTTGACATTCAGATTATTTCAAGTTTAATTATTATAAATTATTCAACTATTATAACTTTTGCAACTTAATAGTTCCAAATAGTGTTTAGTAGGTAGAAATGCATTCAATTATCACAAGTTGTAAAGCAGAAACATTTGCTTACTACATTTTTTGGTCAGAGTCAAAATATGAAAATTATGACTTTTGGGGGAAATTAATCAAATTTAGCACGATAATCCACAATCATTGAACAATAAGATTTAATTAATAAAGCACAATTTTAGTTCTGTATTCTCCTCTTCCTTGAGTTCCTGAGTGATCCAGCCATGCAATGCTCAATTAATTAGAGATTTGATGGTTTCTACAGGTTCTTTCTCTGCCACTGATTCATTTAGCTTACAGACAGTGAGAGGGAGAATAATGCAACTGGTATTCAAAAGAATGTCTCATAATGTCATTAACTTCGGCAGCCAAGCATGGAAAGATGTTTAGTCTATCAACATCTAAAAGTTTTTCACAAAATCATTCTTTCTCAATGAGGAGATGAAAATGAATTCATTGGAAGATGTCCCTGTGCTTTTACAAAATGAGCAAGGAAGTGTACAGGTTACAGGTAGAGAAAGATGAGGCTCTTGAAGACTGATGAGGATGAGGTGAACGATGTGGATATAGCAATGGCTAAGATTGTACACGAACTATTGTATCAATTGTGTCTGTTCTAAAAAGATCTACGTGGTTTATATAGATTAAGATAATGGATTTCCTCCAGACAAAGCGATAATGTGAAGAGGGCAAAATACACAAACAACTATAGCTCACAGTCTGCACAATGCTGCTCTATTCTGTGATATGTTTGTGATGATATGAAGCTACAAAAAAATACTTCAAATACTGTCACATACTGTTATGGTACTTTATTTAATTATTGCCACTATTCAATTATTGCAATTTTTCAGTGTTGACTGATGTCTTGCAATGATCCAGCGTTGACTGTATATAGCCAGCTAGCTAGCTAGTCCATTTTTGAGGATTATCCTGAAACTATGAATTGTAAAAAATTGTCTCCATTGAAATATTTTAAATGCAAACATGTATGGGTTCTTTCAACAGTTCAACAGTGTCAAGTTTGTGGAGAAACAACTCATTTCCTATGTGGATTAATATCTCTAAAGTGAGTAGATAATAATGCATAATTTGAAGAGATCGGTCACAAAACACACAGGCCACAAATTAAAATAAAGGTAGTTGCTATAACATATTGATAGCAGATTTTAATTTTAAAAAATGAAACAGTATATTCAACTTCATCAAAAAGGATTTATTTCAACATTAAAAATGGAGTAAAGTTAGTGGCATGTTAACTTACAGTACATAGCATAAACCAAGTAACAAGTCTGTATGTATATTTACTATTTCCTCCCAGGTGCCTAGATGAATCGTGCTGAAATTTTCTAGGCTTGCTAACGGGACCACTGGCCCTATTTAGGGGAGAATGTGGTTAAGGGCTAGGGCTAGGGCTAGGGAGTAGGTAATTAAATAAACTTTTCTATTCATGAGTATTCACCCACTTAGTTTGTAACAGCAAATTTTTGTGTTTTCATATGGTAAACATATTTTATAAAATCCATTCTTGATATTAAAAAAAATGTATGTGGATGTACCTACTATTTCACCATTCCAAGTGCTCTTACACCTGTGTTCCATAGGTAATTATCAGGACGTGGTAGTTCATGTGTAATATGATCACATTCAAAAGACATTTATAGAGAAAGTGTCACACAGGAAGTTCCAAAGCACACTAACTACCAGAGATGCATTATATTATTTACTTCTTAAATGAAGGCAATGTCTTCCATAACCCCCTCCTCATATACTGCACATTACTTTTATATCTCCTTCCACATGCTTCACCAGTAAGATCTATAAGTTGGTAATATCACTGTATTAGTATGTACTAATACAGTGATATTACCAACTTATAGATCTTACTGGTGAAGCATGTGGAAGGAGATATAAATGATATAAATGTAATAAGTAGAGGTTCTTCCTAGGTAATTTTCAGATTTCAACTTTTAAAACTTCAACTTTTCTCTCTATATAATTATTTGAATTGAGGTAAGCTGCAAATGTCATTTGAAGTGAACTGTGTAGAAAGCAACTCCAGGTGTTGACACAATTTTTGTTAGAAATCTACAATTGGGGTTCAAAGGTCATAAATGGTTTCCTTGGAAATGGCTTGTCAAGGATTTCCATTATGATATTATTTAACTCTATAATTGTGTTGAGATTGTAATAAAATTAGAGAAATTATATCAGTTTATGTGTTGCTCTATATTTTGGCAGTTTATGGGTGGGAGAACTAAATTGGCTGAGCATTTTGGTCCAGATCTGTTTGTGTTTCTGATCCAAGAATTAATTCTTTTTTTTTTTACTAATGATACATATATCTATGAAAATGTCCAAGTGTGCCAGATTGATATCACTCAATTTCTTGATCAAGAAGTTACATAGATGTCGAAACTGTAACCCCCAAAGTAACAAACTTAACAAACTACCCCTGGATACGCCCCTGGTGTGTGTATGCGTGTGCGTGCATGCATGCGTATGTGCGTGCGTGTGTGTGTGCAAGTGTTTACGTCTCTATGTTGTGCGTAGGACATATATGCTTGTGTGTGTGTGGTTTGAGTGAGTGAGTGAATCAAGAAATCTGTGCTTGTGCTTGCATTTATGATGTACTCTTGAGTGAGGTTGAAGATGGGGCATGCCAGGTGGTCAATCTGAATGAACAGGCAAAACTCCTACACATTGTGCTGCAAACCACAAAGAATCTTTCCATCCACAATAATTGCTAGTGGACACAGCCAAACTCTTTTATCAAGATGGATGGAGTAGTAACATGCATCATACCTTATCTAATCACACTGTGTAGTCAGCATGGAATCTTTTGTATCTGTCTCACGTCAGATATATTGCCACCTTGCTTTTCTTATCACTTTTCTTGTACTTCTCCTGCCTCTTTTTCTTCTTTCCAAGGCTCTTGGCTTTGGTTACAGTCCACTGGACCTCATTTGATGTACATGAGTGTTGGTGACCAACATCAGGTTAGTCAGTCTTTATTTACAGCCACCAGTACTGAGGCATTCACATATTCTGTTTATTCAGATCCACTTACTCCTCCCTTCACCCATCACCTCGGAAATCTAATTCTGGCATTCTATGATCCAGCCTCCTCCCCATATTAATTCACACCACTCTTTATCTCTGTAATTTCTTACACACATTCTACACTCAAATACATAACACACACAATGTGCTGGACCTGTGGTATTTGGTAAAGAAGACTCTGTGGAGTGGTGTATTTTTCTTCCTGGACCAAGTCCTGCAATGTGTCCACTTCAATGCAGTGACTATAACCTTCTCCAGTCATGCCTCTGTTCAATTCACTTTGTTGTTCTTTTGCTGTTTATATTCTGCTAATAAAATCATTGAATATTGAAAATCAAGCTGTTCTTCCTGTGCTCTACATTGGTATTTGCTTCCAGCTTGGTGCCAAAATTCAGCCTCTTGAATGTGTAGAAGCCTCACTGAGCCCATGGCTGATGGTCCACCTACAAGCAATGTTGTCAGAGAAGGAGCAGTCATTACCCATTTGCTGAAGCCAGTTATAGCATAAAATTTCAAGAATATCCATGGCATATTTTCATACCATGTATGACAGCAAAAACTTCAAAATGCCACTCATTTAGATGTGGTATGGGTCAAAAGGGTGGATAGTAGGTTTTGCATCAATCTCAGGTAACTGGGCCAGCTTTCTTAGAGTCAATGCCAACAAAACAGAACTATTCAGCTTTCTCTCTGATGCTCATTATGGTTCATTCAGCTATGGAGACAAACAGCTCATCATCACTGATGGAGATGCAGTTCTTAGTGCGCCACTACTGAGAAATGCCTCCACATATTCTCCATACTGATATAAAGAAGCTGAGAGCTAAGTGATGCTACATGCTGTCCATGCAGCTTACAGTGGCTACAATGAGATTCTTGTCTGCATTGTCCATACAGATGTTATCATGGCTGTGGCTCTAGTACACATCCTGTTTGAAGTTGATGAAGTGTGGGTATTCTATGGCAATAGAAAGGGATTTGGGTTTAGAAAAAGCACAGGCACTGCTGAGGTATCATATTCTTGCCTGCTTTTACTGGGATGGCAAGAAGTCAGCTTTAATAGTTACAAGAGCATTTTCTCAGCTAACACAAGCCTTGATTGATCTCTCCAATGTACCAATTCATATTGAAGAATAAGCCATGCAAACTATTGAGAGGTTCATCAACTCGCTCTACGACAGAAATAGCACAGAAACAGACAACAAGCCTTTTCTATTGGTCAAAACTTACTGAAACTGTTTATAAGGAAGAGCAATGTTCAATAATTCCCCAAAAGATGAGCCCTTGAGAAAAATTTCAAAATAATTGTCTACCAGGGCAGGAATGTATAGGGTCAGGCTTTGGTACATGTACCAACACTGCCTCCACTAACTGAGTGGGCTAGAACCATTGCTGATTTGTAGGAACCCAACTGGGCAACACTTCCTGAGGCATCAAACATATGCCAGGAGTTCACCTCATGCAATAGTCAAAAGAGATGCATAAAAAGGTGCAAGTGCAAGAGGAACCGGGCAAGAGTGCACAACACTTTGTGCTTGTGATGTGGATAGCTCGTAGAATTAAACATTCTGTAAATCAACAGAAAAGTGTAAACTGTTACAAATAGTGCTGACATTTAGCTTACTATAATTGCCATTATTATCTCTATCGTTTATGTAATTACAATTTGACTAAGGCCCTTATTCATATTACAAATGAGCAATTTTACCACCCTTCAGTTATTGCACCAAAATACTTTATTGTGGTTAATAATTGTAAGTACAAAAATATATGTAACATAATAGAAACAGATATATATGTGATTCATGTTTTGTATTGCTCTATGCAATGAGATCTTTCATTTGATACCAAACATGATATTTACTCAGTAGTATATTATAAGAGAAAATAAAACTTTGTTTATAATATATATTAGCACTTAGAGGTGACCAAATTTCACATTTAAGATGGCCCAATATCCATATTTGTATCTTACACAAGTTTATACATTTTTACCAAATTTGGTATTTTGATAAAATAATGCATGGTCAGTTTGAATATCCTGGCTTAACTGCTTAATTACCATGCAAACTTCAATCTGCCAGTTTATAGTTTTGATCTTTCTTTATTATCATTGCTGTTTCTAGGCCCACCTTTGGTGGGGTGTGGTAAAAAAATTGTCTTAGATGAATATATATTTAATTTAATGACATTCTATGGGATTATATTTTTTTGCAAGAACATGTTGTGCAGCAGGACATGTCTTATTGGAGGACATGCCTTACAGATGGAATGTGGCTAGGGAGGAAATGTGATATGGGAGGACATGTCTTATGGTAGAATGTATCTTGAGGGAAGACATGTCTTACCAGAGTACATGTCTTTTGAGAGAGAATGTCTTAAGGGTGAACATATTTAACTGGGGTACATGTCCTACAGGAGGGCAAGTCTTATGTAAGGACATGCTTACAGATGGACATGCATAGCAAGAGGACATGAGGACAAGTTCTAATGAAAAATGTGTCATATGGGAGGACATGTCTTATGGGAAAACTTGTCTTACGGGAACCCATATCCTATGGGAGCACATGTCGTACAGGAAGATATTTCTTATGGGAGGACACATCTTATGGAACACATGTCTTATAGGAGTAATATGTCTCCTATGGGAGGATACATCTTATAGAAGGATTTGTCTTATATGATTACTTTTTTAGGGCAAACATGTCCTCATCTCATAGGAGAATATGTCTTGTTGAGGTTATGTCTTACAGGAGGATATGTCTTATAGGTAGGCATATTTTATTGGAGGACATGTATTGCAAGGATATATATCATATGTGAGGACATGTCTTATAGCATGGCATGCCTCACAGGAGAACAGGCCTTACATGATTGCATGTCCTGCAGGAGAAATTTCATGCAGGACATAAGGACATATCTAATGGGAGGACATGTCTTACAGGTGGATATGTCTTATTGGGGCATATGTATTACAGGAATAACTTTCTTATAGGAGGGCATAATTTTAAGGGAGGACATATCTTAGTGGTATAATTTGCCTTTCATGGGAAGACATGAAATAATGTGTCTTACGGGATCAAATATCCTACAAGAGATCATGTCTTACAGGAGGACATGTTTAATGGAAGAACATATCTTATGGGAGTATATGTCTTATGGAAGGAGATGCCTTTGGAGAAGAATGTCTTACAGGAGGATAACTCTTATAGAGGAACATGTTGTATGGGGGACATATCTTAGAAAGATGTATTATAGGATGATCCTGTAGTGTATTTATTTTGGTAAGAACTAAACCATCTTATAATAATAGATCTAGTGATATTTATATGTATATATTTATAAATACAGAAAAATAGGAAGAACAAGACCATAAAATTTTAGCAAAAACCCACTAATTTATTACCAAAAAAAGGCAAACACAAAACGCAATAACATAGGCAGGGGAGGAAAAACATTTTTTAAAAACCCAAAACAAAAACAAAAAAAACAATACTCAGGCTACCAAAAATCAATACTAAAAAAAAAAAAAAAACACAATATTTTTTATGGGTTTGTAAAGCAACTAGAAAAACATACCAGAAAAGAAATTAAAAAAATAACTAAAGATTATCCTACAAGATTTAAAGGCTCACTTCAAATAATCACAAATGCCAAGAAAAGGAAGATCATCACTGAGCCAAAAAACATCAAGGCTAAAGAAGTAAAACAGAGAGGTTAAGTGAAATGCCACAAAAACATACTTTGTGGCTTCGAGCCATATCTAACAGTCAGACCCACAGGTTAATCGATGAAAAACATTAAGTTCACTAATCACTGCTAACAGAAAAATCTACCATACAAACACAGAGGCCACAATGATACACAAGAGAAAGACCACTCATGCCTACAAGACATGTCTACCAGACAAATGCTGAGGCACCAAAATGAGATGGAGAACAGCACCACTCACATGTACAACACATTTTAAACAGATAAACACTGAAGCACCAGAGTGAGTCAGAAGAATGCCACACACACCTAATGATATAACCACAAGGCAATCACTGAGGAACCAAAATGAGACAGTCGTGGACCACCAATCACGCTTACAAGAAATGTCAACCAAACAAATGCAAAGAGTACATTAAGAAACAAGAACTGACCACCACTTATGTCTACAACAAATGTTAAACAGACAAGCATTTAGAGTAACCCTTGAAGCACCAGAACAACACAACCATTGCACACATACAATATCAACAATACAAATACACCACTTGCAGCAAGAAACAACTGAACAATGGCAAATCGTATACAAACAACCAGGTCAAGACAACATTTAGGATTACTTCAAGTAATTAAAAATATATACTTTAAATGCACATATAAAAATAAGGTATCACACAACACATACAAAAAATATATATTTTAATACAAGTACACACCAAAAGATACATGATTGTTCCAACACCAATTGCACTACCAGTACCAGAAAAGCAATTACTAACATTGCTCCAATTAAAACCATAAAAGATATAGCAATACACCTACTGATTAAAATGTGATGTAATGTTTGAACCTTATCATTACTCCCACTCATTTGCATGTGTTAATTTTGTTTACTTACCTTACCAGATTTGTGACTTTGTCCTTGTGCCAATTCTTTGCTGATAAAAGCCTTTGTTCCCTTCCAGAACTTTCTCACTGTCATGCCAGGGGAGGGACTTGACCACCTCTCCATCCTAACTGAACTATGTAAGTCCTAGGATCTTTGAATACATTAGCACTGCACAACATATGAAGAAGCTATTTCTATAATGAAGGACCAGTATATCGAGCCTACCAATAAAGGCATCTACTGGCTACCAGAAGACAAAAGAGTGGAGAGACTCTACAGATGTTTCTTCAAGCTCTCAAGTCTGTCTAAGGATCATAATTTTCAAAATGTTACTGATACTGAATACGGGGATGAGGCAGTGAGGGATGCATTTATCACTGGACTACAATTTAATGCCATTGATTGCTAGAAAATAATACTCTTGACCTGAATCTTATTTCACTAGGCTCCATCGTTAGACGCTGCCCAAAAGAGCTCTGAATCATACAGTTCTCCTAACCTTCTCTCCCCAACAACTGCCACTGCACTGCCCCAGTCCACCACTTCTGAAGATGCCTAAAACAGCACTCTTGTAGCTATTGGTGGTGCTAAGTGTTACTTCTGCAGTTACAACAAACACCCCTGTCAAAGGTATCCTGTGAAGGAAGCTACTTAAAATAAGTGCCAGACTGGCTATTCAACCCAGCCAGTCCCCAATCTGAAAGCAGTAGTGCTGCAGCCATGTGTTCAACATTAACGGCTGCTGACTCCAACTCACTGTCATCCCTGTCCAAGTCCAGCACAGAGGTAGTAATAAATGGAGTAGATGCTAAGGCATAGACTCCTGCAGTACTGAGTGTTACATTTATCCTCTTCTTATGGAATCTCTGGGCCTCCCAAAGCATCCTAAGCATAGGAACATTGCCATGGCCCAATCTCCACTGTCAGCTAAAACCCTAGGATTCTGCATGGCAAATCTAACACTTGAAGGCAAGCAATATATAAATGTTCATTTATCAATCCTTCCAGGCTTGTGTACAGATTTACTTCTAGGACACTACTTCAAAAGCAACACCAGAGTGTTATCTTTCATCAAGGAGGGCTACAGTCGCCGCTTGAAGTTTGTGGCCTCAGTATATTGAAGGTTGAACCACCTGATCTCTTTGCTAATTTGACTGCTGATTGTCATCCAATTGCCACCAAATCATGGTGGTGCAACCATGTTGACAGAGAGTTTATGACACTGAGGTTCAACACCTATTGAATGAAGGTATCACAGAGCCCAGTAACTCTCCTTGGCAAGCTTGTAGTGACCCAAAGTGAAAACCACAAGAGAAGGCTTGTCATTGATTATTCATAGACTATAAATTGTTTCACTATGCAGCATGTCAATAATATTGCACAGTACCAGGTTTTCAGTACAATTGACTTACAAAGTGCCTACCACAAAGTTAAAATCAAGGATTCAGACAAACTTTATACAGCATTTCAGGCTAGTAAGGCTCTGTACCAATTTACAAGGGTACCATTTGGAGTAACGAGTGGAGTGGCATGTTTTCAAAGGGCAATGGATGACATCATAGAAGAAGAAAAGTTACAGGCCACCTTCCCATATCTTGACAACATCAAATATGTGGGAAAGATCAAAATGAGCATGATGTGAATCTCAAACATTTTCTGGAAGCAGCTCCTCGACGTCAGATTATGTATAATGAGAGTAAGTATGTTTTTTCCACTCGAAAACTGGCAATTCTTGGTTCCATCATTGATGAAAGGGAGATCAGGCCAGATCCTGAGCGTATGAGTCCTCTCCAGGAACTATCTGTTCCTAGTGGTGGGAAGGGTCTCAACTGACTTCTTGGATTCTTTTCTTATTACTCTCAATGGATCTGATGCTTCTCTGAGAAGATACAACCCCTTGCAACTGCCTCTAGTTTCCCAATATCCGAGAAGGCCAAAACTGCTTTTGAAACACTGAAGAGGGACATTGAAGAGTCATTTGTGTGTGCCATTGATGAACATGTACCCTTTGAAGTTGATACTGATGCCTCACAGTTCGCCATTGCTGCCACCCTTAACCAAAAAGGATGCCTGGTAGTGTTCTTCTCTTGTACATTGTAAGGGCCAGAGATTAGGTATGCTTCTGTTGAGAAAGAAGCACAAGCAATCATTGAAACCATTTGCACTGGAAGCTCTATCTTACAGGAAGACATTTCTTGATAAAGACAGATCAACTTTCTGTACCATGCATGTTTAATACCAAGCAGAGAGGAAAAATAAAAAATGATAAGATCATGCGTTGGAGGATAGAGCTATCCTGTTACAACTTCGACATTGTATACCATCCTGCTGCTGAGAATATTGCCCCTCATACATTTTATCGATCTCTCTGTGCTGCAGTCCCAGCTGGTTTTAATATAGCTGAACTCCATAATTCACTTTATCACCCTGGAATTACCCGTATGCTTCACTTTGTGTGGACTAAAAATCTGCCATTCTCAGTAGAGGAGGTGAAACAAATGACTAAAGCTTGTAGAGTGTGTGCTGAACATAAACCTCAGTTCCACAAACCACCTCAAGCACATCTGATAATGGCAACTCAACCATTTGACAGACTAAACCTTGACTTCAAAGGTCCACTGAAATCAAACAATAACAACATATTCTTTCTCAATGTAATTGATGAATACAACAGATTCCCTTTTGTCTTCCCTTGTAAAGACGTCAGCACACAAACCGTCATTCAATGTCTATGTCAGCTATTCTCTTATTGGGATGCCAGCATATGTCCATTCAGACAGGGGCTCTTCCTTCATAAGTGCTGAACTGCACTGGTTCCTCTTGAACAAAGGAATCACTGCAAGCTGAACGACTGCATACAACCCAGTGTGCAATGGACAGTTAGAGAGGTACAATGGTACAGTTTGGAAGGCCATAACTATGGCTCTTAAGACCCATGGCCTATCGATGGAATGTTGGCAAGATGTATTCCCAGATGCACTACACTCACTTCATTCTCTCCTGTGCACAGCAACCAACTGCAGCCCACATGAGAAGCTCTTCAGCTATGAGAGACGATCATCCACTGGTGGATCTGTGCCCTCTTGGCTTATTACGCCTGGGCCAGTACTACTCAAGGGTCGTGTCTGTACTAATAAAAATTACCCCTGGTGGATGAAGTTGATCTTCTACAGGCCAACCCTCAATACGCTCATGTCCAGTATGCAGATGGTCGAGAGACAACTGTGTCATTACACCACTTGGTCCCTCTTCCTGAAGATATTTTTCATCCTAATAACATTCTGCCTGAACCTAATATACAAGTGGGCAGTTGTAGTTTGCCTTGTGATGAGCTGTTGAATGAGGATCTAAGTGGAGCTCCTACACAAGAAGCCCCTACAATTCCCGATGCTGAGGATGCCCCGCCATTTTGATGTTCAGTGCATAACAGGCAACCCCCTAATAGAGTTAGTTTTATGACGGGGGGGGGGGGGGGGGGGGGGGAGGGAGAGGGAAATGATGTGATGTTTGAACCTTATCATTACTCCTACTTATTTGCAGGTGTTAATTTAGTTTAACTTACCTTACCTGATTTGTGACTTTACCTTACCTGATTTGTGACTATACCTTACTTGATTTGTGACTATACCTTACCTGATTTGTGACTTTACCTTACCTGATTTGTGACTTAGTCTTTGTGCCAATTCTTTGCTGATAAAAGCCTTTGTTCCGAGGTATTCTGATTCTCTAATTCTGTTTATAATACTACATTGGTTTTTGGACTGACCTAATAATTGGGATTCATAGACCAATGTAGATTACAACAGGTCTGTGTTGGCTTCTTGTAAAGTCACCCAATACTGCAACAGAAGTTTGTAGAGATTGCCAATTGTGTGTGATGACCCAGCATAGGTCAAGTGAATAATCACTGTTCCTACTTGCAGAATTGAACAAGTGTTGACGTTTTAGGTTGATAATGACACTTAGATTTAATTGGGATGACCACTCCATCCACCAGTTACTTTTACTGTTTTCCTTGTCTCTGTTTGCCTTGTCACTGTTGGCCTTGTCATAACCTCAGGCAGCATGGTGGCTGTTGAAGTCAACCACATGGATAGCTGAGTGTTGATGCCCTGACAGAGCAGCATTAGTCTAGTTTGTTGATGGTGGTTGGTAGACATTAATGATTTTGTAACTGCTTAACAAATGTTATCATACAGATCTGCTGATTCAAAGTAGTTCAGCATCTGCAATGTCTGACCTGACATAGGTAGCTCTTCCATATTTCTTATGGCCTGTAAAAGCCACGAGGTCATAGGTAAGTAATAATATTGAGTCTACTTCTAGAACTGTCTGCACCAAGGTGTACTTCTTGGAGGCAGGTAGTGTTTACCTTTAATGTAAAAAGTGTGCTTAATGAAGCCAGATCAAATGTAAATTTAATTCATAGTCTCATCTATAATAAAAGCCACAAATGGCACAATGTGTTGACATTGAAGAATCCATACCCTGTCTTGCATCCAGACAACATCATAACAGCATCCAGACTGAGAATAGTAGTGACTACTTCCTTCTGAATCTTACAACTCCTTTAGTAAATCATCTCATCAATGAGATTAATCTTATACTAATAGAGCTAGTGGTGTTTATATATTTATATGTCCATGATAAACTGCAAAATGGCTGTGAGGATCCTGTTGAAAAATTGGCAGATATGATATTCAGATAAGCGAAGACTAGGTCCCATTTGTCCAAACCCCATTGTTCAAGTGTAGTGACTGAAAGAAGCCCAAAAAATGCTCTTCCTCACCCCACCATTTTATTTCCATCAAAGGGAATACACAGCTTTTTACATGCTACCATATCAAAGAGGCGTTAATGAATTTCAACAAGGCCCACCAAGTTAACAAGGAAAAAAAACCTATCAGTAATTCCAAGGGGAAAATAAAATTTGTAGAGCTCTGAAATAGTGAGCCATTTCATTTACATCAAAAGGAATACAAACTTTCACACGCTACTATTTCAAAGTTAACAAGAAAAATAAATCAATCAGCAAATTAATGGGGAAAAATCTATTGCTGCATGGATCTTCTGTATTTCAAGAGCAGCTGAAGGTATAGTCAGGGAACTGCTTTTGGAGAGCAGCTGAAGGTACAGAAATCTGTGCACACACAAACCACTTTTTCTTCCTACTCCCCAACCTCCACTCACCACTATTCCTGTACACAAAAATAATATCCTTGCACAAACAAAATAATGGCTATCAAGGAATTCTACTGATGGAAATGTGGAAAGAAACCCCCAACCTCTATTCTCCACTACCCCTGCACAACCTAATTAATTTCCATTTAATTGCTTCCTTCAGCATTTGGAACGGGTACTCATTTTCTTGTATGACATAGTAATTCTAGGTATGAATATGGTTCTGCCTGCAAGTGATAGATGAGGTTACCATGGGACACAGATACCTATATCAATGCCTAGATTGAAGTCTACAGGATGTAAGATGAAAGTTAAAATACTGATCATTATGTCTACCAAATGAATAAGTGCACAAAGTGAGCATGGCTTCTACTCATATGTTAATGTTAAGAAAAAATACATACCCTCAAACAAATCATGTCATCCACTAAGAAATTTCTTTCTGCAAAACCAAACAAATAGCAACATATGCCATCATAAAGACAAGTGACACACTAGCACATGACCTTGAACAAAACAATTCCTCCAACAGAGCATGACCTCCCTTAAGACATATTTTTTTAAAAGACATGTTATCCTAAAAAACATGTACTACCACAAGACATATCCATCCTTAAGACAATTTTGTGACCACAGCCCACCGAAAGTGGGCCTAGCAAGCAATTCTGCTGAGGCAGACATTGTGTGCTAGTTCAAATAATAAATATTATTCTATTTATGCAATTACTTCCATCCAAAATTACTTCTAGAACTTTAGAGTATCTTGTTCTTTTTTCATTCTGCTCTTCATCTCAATTAGAATTAACAACTAAAGCTGATATACCAAAAATCAAATTGTGGCTACATTCCATATTTCTAGTTGTGAGTCTAACTCACTCAATTTTGATACAATTTTGAATTTTTTATGGCATGATCTACCTCTTCTTCTAGCTTTCATTATTGAGTTGGACATGTGGAACCACAAATGGAAAGAAGAAGCTCAGTTGGCTTTGAAGCTGGGCACACTTATGAAGGCCTTGCCATTTACAGATAAGGATTTTTATCCAAACGTTCAAACTTATTCACAATTGATGGCTACATTCCATGTTACTAGTTGTGAGTGTGAATGCTCAATAAGCTTGCTTAAACTCATCAAAACACCATTAGGTAGCACCATGAGACAGGACTGTCACCATGACATAAAAGTAAAATCAGGAAAACTTGTGGATGAATTAGCTATACGCCATCAAAATTGATCATTTTGTCTTGTTATTTTTTCATTCTGCTCTTCATCTCAGTTACTGAAGCTGATATACTAAAAATTAAATTATGTGATGGGACATAAAAGATACATTCCATGTTTATTTCTTTAAAGTTAAATATTATCAATGTTGCAAAATGAAACTGATGAAATGTGAATTATGGCATATATAAATTTAAAAAAAGTATACATATACGTATATATATATATATATATATATATACAATATATTGACACCAAATCTCAAAGTTTATATAGTTCCTCTTGTCTTACTCTCATCAGTTCATCAATTATTCTATGTTTAGTATTTGTCCTTGCTTAGCATTTGTAGAAACTCATTTTGGGAGAAGTGTGGTTCACCCTCTCACACTCCTTTCTGTTATGGTACAGCTGGTATCCTTACTATCTTTGGTTGGAAATTTGATCTCGTCTTCCTCTTCTTTAGTTGGTATTTATAACGCCCATTTCTTCTTTTAACTATCCCTCTTTTTCTCATTTTTCTTAGAACAAGTATCAATTCCCATTTAGGAATAACAAAGCCAACGAATTTTTTGTAAAATTTTTGAATTCTTCTAGGAGAAGAATAGCTTCTATCAAAATCCTTCAGATATTTAAGTATGTGATACCAATATATAGATGCCATTTCAAGTTCTATTAACTGAACTTTTTCCCCCAGGTTGGTGTAAGTTTTTACTGAATGGTATGCACAAAAATCAGGACTAGCTCTGTGTGTGGTTGGTAGAAGGTTAGCAGGTGGTATAAGGTCAATTGTGAATGGTGCTACTTAATGGACAACTAGTATGTACCCAGCTTATATTCTTGGACAGAAGCTACACCAGTTTTTGTTTGTAATATTTAGAGTTATGGCGTTCTCCCCTTTAATGCTGCATTATTGTGTTCCCTTTGAAGTATTCGTAGCTATTATCTGAAATTCTATATACCAGCAGAAAATGGCCACTAAAGCATGCTAACCCACCTACTTCACTCTGTAGTCACACCATGATGGAATAGAGAGCCTTCCTAAAGGGGGCAGGTTAAGGGGGAAATGGCATAGGCTTGATAATGGTAGCTACAAGCCAAATAGGAACTTTGTAGTTTTCTCAGCAGATGCAAGGTGGTAAGGTATAAAGAAGAGTACAAGGAAATATTTTTTAAAGACCCTACCATTCTAAGTGGGCAGAAAACAGTGACCCTATTCCCTATATGCAACAGATCAATCTGGTGTTTACCATACATCTGGAATACTGCAAGTTTGCAAACCAGAGAAGAAATTAAAGTGGAATTATTAATAATATCTGGTAGCTACAGATTAAGTAATATATTTAAGTGCATGCCAACAATAGCCTTGATAGCAGCTGTTGTCAGACCATGTTCCACCAGAAAGAAGGTGAAGCAGCTGTCTATGGTGAAGCAGCAGTCTATGGTGAAGCAGCAGTAAAAGGTGAAACATCTGGGATATTC
This sequence comes from Lycopodina hypogea, assembly GCA_963969325.1. Lineage (NCBI taxonomy): Eukaryota > Metazoa > Porifera > Demospongiae > Poecilosclerida > Cladorhizidae > Lycopodina > Lycopodina hypogea. The sequence goes on along the minus strand of OZ017791.1, from coordinate 9,790,157 downwards.
AGATAAAATTTTGGGCTAGGTCTTTATGAGGTTTCAGGATAGCATTTAGAGCTGAAAATTAGAGAATAACGCTGGAAAAATAATATAGTCTTATTAAAAAAATTAATGAATGACATTTTAGATTATATATTAGAGTCACTGATTGCATCACAGTAATGGGTTATCCACACCACTTGAGTTTCATCATTAAAATTGTGATATACTTAGCCAAATTCCCTAATACAGATAATTTTAACTATTAAAAAGTTTTGAATCTTGAATGATTAGCCATTCTTCTTTTTAATGTTGTAACAATTGTGTTTATTGGTGAGCATAATTAAGAAAAACAGGTATACTGAAAAGAAAAATAGGTAGAATAAAAAGAAAAATAGGTAGAATAAAAAAAATAATAGGTAAGGATCATAAAAATAAAAAAATATATGAGCATAATCCTTCAAGGCCCAGTCAGTAGCTATATAACCTTCAGCTATGAAGATGTGGCAATGAATAGTAATAAAGCTTTACATAGGTTTTCATAAGTGAGTGGGAGGAATTACTTATGCAGCTAACACTTTTTTTGGTAAGAATTTTTATTCAATTTCTTACTAATCCCAATACTAACTTCTTCTTTTTCTTTCTTTTTTTTTCCTTTCTAATTCTTCTTCTAGCTGACAGCTGAACTTTTACAACATGAGTAATTATTTTGCCATTGTTAATTCTTTCACTCCAGATAAAACTACCAAGAATAGGAAGTCTATGACTGTCAAGGAAGATCAATAATTCCAAACCTAATTAAGTCCTTAACACATGTTGATAACGAACGACATTTTCCCCAATATCTGGGAGCTGGTACTTTAGGTTGTATATCTCCTATATGAGCACATGAAATACACTGCTCTTTCTTTGTCCTTTTGTGGCATAATGACTCAGGAACCATATCTGATGAGAGATTAATAGGGCTGACAATGGCTTGCTGTGCACTTCACAGCAACACAGAAACTAAACCCTAATGAAACCAGTTAAATCTTTTATGCAGGGTAATCATATGTGTTCTTCTTCAAATTAGTACTATTTGAGGAAAAGACACTTACAGTTTTATTTGAACAAAATTTCACCATCTATTTCAAGTGGTAAAGTAACAGATGCATCCTAAGACCAGGTAAAACAAATATTTAGTTTCTGAGGCATATTTTTAAAATGTCAGTGTGGTGAATCCTCTTCACCCGAGAGCTCCAGGGTCTAAATTTACTTTCTTGTTGTTTTGTTCTTGTGACACTTCCTCAGATTTTGTATGTACACTTAATATACTTGACATGCATGTCATATATCCAGCATACACAGCGAGAGGGTTATGCTTGATATATTTCAAGCTTGATTTTTATTCCTTTTCTTTTTAGGGTGTGATCTGTGTGTGATCTCTATTTTTTTGTTATTATAAATACGAAATATTTCAATTGTCATTGATAGTAACAAGGTGATAAAAAAAAATGTTTGAAGCAGAGTACCAAAAATTGATAAAGGAGGTCCTGAGAAACTAAAAAATTATTTATATGGCCCAACATTTCATAGCACAGCATCAGAAATCATGAATGATTAATTGCATTGGCATATTATAGTACCTCACATCTCAGAAAGTGTGAATTCTAGGATTTTGACCTACTTCTACATAATTCTGTGACATCTAAGATTTGGAAGGGAATACTTAATGGAAGCCAGCTGGATGGGTGCATGGGCTGAGGCTTTACAGCACCCAACTGTTATTTTTGTAGGCAACAAAGGTCAAGCATTCTCAGATATTATCTGCAACTCCCCTTCTATCATGGATGATAGTAGCTTGAGCCAATATGGGGTATTTAACCACTCAGTGCCTATATAAACATTTTATTATGTTTCACCATTAGACAAGGTGAGGTTTGCTCCCACATAGCAGCAATTTTATCCTGCCAAGTTCAAGCTACCAAGATGAGACAAATGTCAATGTGACTGTATATATATATCCAAGAAGTGTGTTTGGGTCCTGCCCAGAATGTAAATATTTACCTACCACTATCAGCTTGTGATTCAATGCACTATGAAAACAATAGGTACACCACCTCTTCATGAAATTGAATTTACTAGACCATGCAGTTGTTTATTTATTTATTTATTTATTTATTTTTTTTTTTTTTTTTTTTTTTTTTTTTTTTTTTTTAAGTTAGAAATATCAGTTCAACTTTGATCATTTCAATAAGAAGGGAGATCATACCATTATTTCCAGAATAACACCATTTAATGACAAAGTGAATTTAATAATAAAACATCAAATAATGTAGAAGTGTAGAATCATACATAATAAATGCAAATACCAAATGATATAGTTAATCAATAATATTATTTTACAACTAATATAATACCAAGATATTGATTTTTTTCCATCCCACAGCAGTGGCACTTTTATTGTGCTATGACCACATGTACCAAAGAAAACATGTCAGAACATTGGACAGTGAAAGTGGTATGTACAGTTTCCAAACCAAATACATTACAAAACCTACTGCAAACAATGAGAAACTAGAATATTATGGATTACTTCATCTTCAAAGAGAGATTAGTATGGATTTAGCCATATTTGCAAGAAGCATTTAACTACGAATTCAGTGAAGGCTGTGTCAAAGATCTCAGAAAAGCATGGTTTATTAGATGCTCAGAAGTAGCTAGCAACCTGGCCAGGCAAATCTGAGGCCATATTTTGATTTAGATCCATGTGCATGTCCATGCACCAAGAAATCCATGAAATGGTGAGTTTTGAATATTCGATATTTCAAGGCACCATCCATAACCAATTAAAATAGCAACCAAATTTTGTTTCTTTATCAGCAGTTTCATGGGGAAAAAAGTATAGATTTCGTAAATGGCGTCATTTCCATGGCAAACAAGAGTATTTAAACTTTTTCAAAGGCAAAAACTCATTAACTTTTCACAGCTCAAAACCATTCAGACCAAACCTCAGACCTTCCCAGGGTGAAGCACACTTAGAGTCACTTCCCTGACAACTAGCTGAAGCATTCTATCTTTAGACCTTCAACTGTGACTCTCTAATTAACATCTGGTTATTTTCAGTGAAAGAAATTCAAAGAAGGTTAGTCCTTCACCCTCTTAAAAAAAAAAAAAAAAAAAAAAAAAAAAAAAAAAAAAAAAAAAAAAAAAGGTTGATATTACATTTCCTATTCACTACCCTTTGTGGTGCATTTCAGCCATCTATTCATAGTATATACAGCTGCACCAAATTGAAGCAGTTTTTTTTTTCTTTCTTGATTGAGCTTGTCCTGGTAACCATTCATGTACATTATGATTAAAAAAAAATTTTTTTTTTGATAACAAAAACTAAAACAACCATTAACAAATAGCCTCGCCAAAATTACTTATTTGAAGCAAGTTATTTCTCATATGATCATGCACAAACAACCTGGCCATGAAGATTGTATTATTATAAAAATTAAAAAATAAAAACAACACACAGGTAACACAATTTTTCCAACCTTTCACTTAATCCAACAACATCTCCAAAAGACATTTAAGGTCAATTGCAGATGATATAACTATCACTAATTTACTTTATGTGAAACTATCCCACTTCTACTTCAGATAGAGATGGTGGTAAGAAAAAAAAATATGATTGATCCAATAACTTGAAAAAGGCAAGTGAAGTAGATCAACAGAGCCACAGAAATGGCTGACCATAGAGGGGAATATCAGGAAACTGCAGCAACAGAAGTAAAAATCATGACCACAGAAATGCGCAATCAGTTTGGTGGAATTCAGAAAACAGCAATAACAGAAATAACAACCGTGGAAACAGCATCAACAGAAGTAAGACATTAACTAGCTAATGGCAACTTCCAATACGAATTACCAAAAATTATTCAAGCTATCCCAAAGTAACCATCTGAAGGTTATTGCTAAACTGCAAATAGTTAAAATTCTTGTAATAAATTAGTATTCTAAAATAATTTTTTTTTAATAAAAAATAAAAAAAAATTAATTAATTAATTAATTAATTTTTAAAAAAAATTTTTTTAAATATATATATATATATATATATATATATATATATATATATATAATATTTCAATATTTTTTTCAAATTATGTTAAGAGTGAAAAGAAGTCAATTGCATCCCTTTACAGTCTGTGCTTGCTCTCTGTTAAAAATGATAATTATACACCATAAATTAACATGTTGAGGAACACAATATCAAATGCTTGGCAACTACAAGCAAATATGGCCCAGGCAGCTAATTTATTATGATACGTTTGATCTTTAAAAAACCTATCAGAGCTTGCGCAATTGCATTCTCCATGAGAGTCTTGAGTTGGAAGAACGCTAAAATAGCGTGCCAAAGAGCTTTCAGCAGCGTTGACGCGCTATGCTTTAGTATAAATTCAGTTCAACGTATAGGCGTCCACACCATTTCTTCAATACTACATACATAACATCTTACCTTCTAACTTCTATCAATTACCCTCCAAATATGAGAAGCAGGGCAAAGAGTTTGATTGCCCGTAGGAGGAGGCGCACCGCAGATGGCCGCTTTGCGAAGGAGAGAAGTAGATCCAGAAGTAGATCAAGACGCCGAAGAAGTAGACCAAGAAGACGACGAAGAAGTGCGCCTAAGAGGCGAAGGAGAGGATCAAGAAAACGTTTTGCAAGAAGAACCCGTACTAGCACTCGGGGTACTGCATACCCCCTACAAGCTCGTCTTATTACAAGGATGAGCGGATAACTAATCAGATATATGTGATAAGAAATGCTCTCAAAACCACAAGATAAAAAGAAGCTACATTTCCAAAACAATAGTTATCATGGGATTTGAGAAACATTAGTAAAGACAATAGTGTGGCCCTGAAGATGAACTATCTAAATTTATCTTATTGTCTTTTTTCTTCTTTTTTTTTCTTCTTTTTTTTTCTACAATATTATTTATCATCATGAATACTTAAAACTATTATACTGGAGTCAAATAAAACCGGTGTAAGTACATTTTATGTCAAAAGAATAATAATTTAATAAGCACACCATCAAATAAACAGAGAATCATTCACACTCCTCTAGTATTTCATTATTGGTGAGAGTCCCAGCAGTGCTGATAGGTGGGGGGGGGGGGGGGGGCTTTTCATCACATGACATTGGTGTACAGCTAGTGTTCAGCGTTATTGAAAACATTTTTTTTTTTTTTTTTTTTTTTTCTTTTTTTTATAATCTTATACTAATAGAGCAGTTGGTGTCTATGTATCTATTTCTATGTCCTGGTAATCTTCGAAATGGCTGTAAGGATCCTGTTGAAAATTGCCGATGTGCAGGTAAGCAAAGTAACCTCAGCTATGTCCCATTAGTTCAAACCCCATTGTTCAAGTGTAGTGACTGAAAGAAGCCCAAAAAAGACTCTTCCTTATCTGCCATTTTATTTCCATCAAAGGGAATGCACAGGCTTTCACACGCTACCACATCAAAGAGGCAGTGCTGTTAATGCATTTCAACATGGTGGCTAAGTTGACAAGAAAAAATAAGAAAAAATAAGAAAAAAAAAACCTACCAGCAATTTTTTTTTTTTTTAAATGATGAACTTTAATTTATCCACCTTTTTATTTATACCAAAGGGAATGCACAGCCTTTCTCATGCTACCACATCAAAGAGGTGCTAATAATTTGAACATGGCCTGCCAATTTTACAAGGAAAAAATTCCTATCAGCAATTCCAAAGAAAAAATTGATGAACTCTAAAAAGAAAAGTCCTAAAATCCTACCACTGCAAAGAACTACTGCTTCTGGACAGCTGCTGAAGGTACAGAAATATTGCAGACAGGCAACTGCATTTTGAAAACAGCTAAAGGTACAGAAATCTTTGAACACACAAACCTCTTTTCTATCCAACTCCCCAATGTCCACTCACCACTATTCCTGTACACCAAAATAAAATCCAACTCTCCACTACCCCTGCACCACATAATTAATTTCCATTCATTTGAACCATCAACACTTCTTCTTAAAATAGAAATGCTACCAATTCAATTGAACCTTCACCAATTCATTCCAAATCAAAAGTAATGCATTGGCCTACCCAGAAAACATTTCAAAAATACCAACAAAAAAAAAGCTTATTACTAAAAGAGCCATAGACATATCATTAAAAAAAAAATTAAAAAAAAAAAAAAAAAAAAAAAAAAAAAAAAAAAAAAAAAATTAAGTCAACCAAAAGACCACATGAATGAATCTACATACCCATGAAAAATATTCAAAAAAAATAATAAATTCTTGGAAAGCATGTCTCAGAGCAAACAGAAATGGTTGCTTCTGCACAGACCTGAAAGACATGCCCACCTCTACTACACATGTCCTCCCATAACACATATTCTCATGAGACATGACAACCATACCCCAGTAAGACATCCCCAACAGCAATACATGCCCTCCTATAATACCTACCCTCAAGTAAACATGGCCTCCAGTAAGACATGTCTTTCAGTAAAACACAATATATTGTAAGATATGCCATCCTGAAGACATGCACTTCACCAATACATGACCTCCCATAAGACATTTCCTACAACAAAGCATGACCTCCCTCAATACATATGCTATCATAACACGTCATCCTGAAAGGCATATGATCCAGAAAAACATGTCCTCCCATAAGACATGTTCTTACTTAAGACAATTTTGTGACCACAACCCACCTTCAGCAATGAGGCTGAAATTTCGTGCTAGAAATAATAATAATGATGATAACATTGTTGAATGAACAGATAGAGTTTTGGTGATTCATATGTAATGATTATTTTAATTAGATTAAATGGCAAAAGTTATGTTCTAATGTTCAGGTGGGACACAACCCTAGGAGCAAGCCATGACTATGTCTGCATCTTTGATGGGGTGATGCCTGGAAGATCTGCTCCCCCTAATACAGAGCACAGCAGATTTGAGGATGGCACTGCGCTTGGAGGCAAGCTTGTCAGCTAGCCGTTCATAAAATGTCTGTCCTTCTCTCCCCATGCTACCTGTTGTTGAGAATACTAGTGGGGTGAATACACCATGCTCAATGTCACAGATTCGCTGACAATATGCTCTCTTTTTCTCGTCTTCATGTCTCTTATACACGGTTGAAAGTCTTCCTGAACGGTTACTAGGAGCGTTGGGGTGAATACCCTGACATCAAAAAATGCATGCTATGTTATCCAGGCCCGTAATAATAATAATATTTCTCTCCGGCCACTACCCATGCGTACACCACCATGAGTCAGTCAGTCCAGTCAGTCCGGTCAGTCCCGGTCAGTCAGTCCTCCCGCTTTCAGTTTTGAAGTGTATCAGGTTATCTGGAGCTCTGTGTAACCGTCTACTGCTGTAGTGTGCCACTGTGTAACTCTCAGTCAGCACTTTCTACCCTTTCCCTGAATCCCTCAACTCCCTTGTGTATTAGAAGGGAGCTAGGCTTGCTGGGAGCAGGATGGCTGCTACCTGAAGTGGTGGTTTCTCAGGTAAAGCTGGAGTGTTCACTTCCAATGCAGGGATGGCTCAAGCTTTAAAATATTGGGGGGCTCAGTTTACCTAATATAAGTGGGCAAGGGGGGTGGCAAGATTTATTCCCTGCATACAAGCAATGCAAATACTTAATTTTTAAATGGGAGGGGGGGGGGGGGAGGAAACATGAGCACTACCAAGAGTATTAGTGGGGATATTGATAATCATGAGAATTTGATAAATCAAGTATGAGGAAAAAACAGAGCTATTTAAATGCACCAAAATGCTCCCTGCTTCTCTCTGCATTCATCTAACACTGCACAAAATTTTCTAGCTAATTCAATAAGATCACAGTTATCTGTAAACTGCTTGTGTGTATAAGGTAGAATATCAACTAGCCATAAAAGTTCAACCATTGTTTGCGAGACCTAGGAATAGACACACAATACCATATTTAAAACATGCTCACTCTCTCTGTTTCAGTGAACAAGGGGGGAGAAAGAAGAAACAAAAGAGAGAAAGAGAATAGTTCAACCACTGTTTGCGAGACCTAGGAGTAGACACACAATACCATATTTAAAACATGCTCACTCTCTCTGTCTCAGTGAACAAGGGAGGAGAAAGAAGAAACAAAAGAGAGAAAGAGAATAGAAAGGGAGGATTGAGTTACAGCTACTTCATTCATACATTGACATCATTGTTCAAAAAAATTTTGGGGGGGTCTACCCCCACCTACCGAAAAGAGAGGGGGCTCTAGCCCCCATCCCTAGCCGTCCCTGCAATGTCTACCCTTAGTGATTATGGTGTTGCTGATGCAAGCCATGTAGTTATGTTCAGTAATTTTGGTGGCACTTGTGTCAGTGAAATCTTTGCTGGTTATGGAGGTTAAATCATCATGATGTAGATGGTAATGGTGGTCCTGATATTGGAACATCTAATTAAACTTAATATGGAAGTAAGGCTTGCTGGGAGAAGAGGGCAGCTTCCAGAAGTGATGATCTTCCGAAGTACTTGAAGGCACAATGCCCACTGTCCATTTCTTTTGTCATTAGTGACGGTGTTGCTGATGTGAACCATATACCTATAATTAGTACTATTGATGGTGGTTGTGAAAATCTCAGCTTGGGATCAGCTGCTAGTTGTGCAAGTTCGAACCATCTTGGTGGTAGTGGTGGCCCTTATAATTTATCTAAAGAAAGTTAAGATGTTGTCTTTTTTATTATGCATAATATGCCCACTACTGAAGTAATTAGTGTGGTAAATATTTTGGATAAAGAACAAATCTTAGAATTTTATAACATTTTGTTTTTTCCGAAACTCTCCCTTTCCCCCAAGGAGTATATTGCATAGCTGTTGCTTTCAAGTGAAATGGCTATAAAATATTCTTGGTTGGTATATAATAAGTTATTGATTGGATGGTAGGTTTTTTGTTTTGTTTTGTTTTGTTTTCTTTAGTTTATTTGTAGAAGATAGATATAAGTATAAAATTTTTGTCAATAGACCTTTTTAAAAATGGGTCAATGTACATAACATAATAGATAATCATTCCTCAACTCTGTACCACATTAATACAATGGCAGATTTAGGTACTTTAGTCCAATCTGTGGGAAATCCACAGTACAATGTAGATGTATGCATTAATTTGTACTGGCTAAAGCTATTGAGGAAAATAGACACAATTCGTTGTTCTCTCAGAGTGTATTTTATTTTGTGGACAGTAACACTTGGCACTTAAGGAAGATGGTAGACCTTGATATAATGGTAACCAGGAAGTTTTGTTGTTGTTGTTTTTGCGTTAATGAAGGTATTCAATTGGCAGAGCATAACTCGGTCATAAATGCTCGCCTTGAGAGACCGAAGCTAAAGAATACCACATATGCATCGCCCCACGTACAAAATGAGATAATTAATTCAGGTAAGAACATAATTAAAAAATATTTTGTTGATAAATAAGAATTACAAATAATTTTTTTTATTTATTTTTTTTTTTTCTTTTTATATAATGGTGGATGAAATAACTTCTATTAATAAAGAAGTAATTCATTTATGTGTATGATTTGTACACCATGACATCAGAGAGGGTTTATTGCAATATGCCAACTTAACTAAAGTTGCTGGCTAGGTGATAGCTACTTCTGTCCTTGATGGACAATACCAATTAGATCTGGATGTCGAAAATGTTTGAGGATGGGGGTATGATGAAGCATCCAATATGTCCTGTGAGTGGATTTGATTGCTAATTGACTGACCATCCTCTATTTTTAAGATATAAAAAGCTATCTTCATCACAAATTTACTTCTGGCCCAGCAACAACTGGTATATTCATAGTGTTTACTGGGGTAAAGATCCTTTTAATTAACTAGTAGTATAATGTATTGAAACTAAAAAAACAGGATTTTTATAACTCTACATATAGGTAGATATTTTATGAATACTAGCGAAAAACCCACCCTATGGGTGGTTATTTGACCCACAGTCACAAAGTGTCTGCTTTGAAAATATTTTTGTAGACTTCGAAACAGAAGTGAACATGTAATTAGGTCCAACAGTTTTTTTGACTACCATTTTTAACACTTCCAGCCTTACATGCTAAGAAGAAAAGGTGTGGCCAGATGGGACCCACCCCTTGTTATTCACAGAGTTGGGTTGTATCTGTATCCTCCCCTTCCCGGCAAAGTACTTCGTGTGGACACATAGACGTGCTTAAAACATTCCCTGGTGACACTGATTGTGTATATATATATATATATATATAGATAGATAGATAGATAGATAGATAGATATATATATATGTAGGTTTGTGGTCTAACTTCAATTGTTCAAGCATGAACCCAACGATGCACAGACGGACAGACAGACAGACTTCGTACTTTATGGTATGGATATTACATGTGATCTATTGCAGCACATGATTTGTTCACATATTTATCTTTCTAATTAATAAAAACATCACCCTGATTACTCAAAAGGTCCAGTTTAATGCTGAGTTGCCTTTGCACTGCAACAGAACTCTTGTAGTAAATATTGGAGGTCTGTGTCCACTGTAGTTTAGTGCGTGCGTGCGCACGCGCATATGTACATATACATATATATTTATTACATTATGTAGGATTGTTTTGCCATTATGCATGGCCATATTTTAACCATATTTGGTGAAATTAGTATGGTACTTCACAATAATACTTGAGAATGTGGGACACTTGAACATGCCATGGAGCATATCATTGGAAAGCATTTGAACTAAGCTTTCATTTGGCAATAAGATTAAGGGTAGGAGGTGGGTGACAACAAAGTGATGATACATATTATAGATCTCATGAATGATTAATAAGAATGAAGTTGTAGAAAGATCTTTTACATCATTTAATGATAAAATTACGTGCAAGTAGAAGGCAAGAATTATTTTTTTTTAAAAGCAACACCTGATTTCATCTTACTATAATTTCATCTTACTATAATTCATAATTCATTTCTCTGCCTGTCTGTTCAGACTCTTAACTCCTCCCAAACCATTGGTGGGATCTTCACGAAACTTTCAGAGATTAATTAGGGCATCTCACTGCACGTCCTCAAGAAGGTTTCATTCAGATTGGGTGGCTATTGGTGTGGTTTTGTCAATGGGTGTGGTTTTGTCAATGGGTGTGGTTTAGTGACATGGAACATCTAAACTACCATTGAAATTTGGTGTGTTTATTAATTGTATCATGTTTATTAGATTATTGAGTTCAGTGTCAACAATTCCTACATGTTACTGCAGGTGGACAACTTGAAAACTGCTAATAGAGCGGGTTTTCTGCTTGTGAAAATAATGTCAATATAATTTCTTTGGTGTCGCATTTCCCTTCCAACATGAATAAATATACACTGAACAGTTTCACACCTTCTCTACACATGCACATATCCTTCACATGAACAAAGTAAAGGCTACACTCGCTCCAATAAGAGAGCAATTCCCTGTCCTCCTCCGATGCAGGCTGAACCTATAGCATGCCTGCCACCTGTACGGTGCAGCTCATGAGTGAGGTGGGCCGTGATCCTGGAGCCTGAGGCTCCTAGAGGATGCCCCATGGCTATTGCTCCTCCATTGACATTGGTCTTTTCCCTGTCTAGACCCAATTCCTTCTCCACGGACAAATATTGAGCAGCAAATGCCTCATTGACCTGAGGACACATTAGGAAAACATAGTGAGTGTTCGATTCAGTCAACTTATTTTTATTTTATTTAGAAATTGAAGCTATGAAGTAATTAAATAATAGGTATTATTAAGAATAGTTTTTCTCACTTCACATATTGATTTATATTTATTCTCTTCTGATGTCACATGTGAGTTGTACACATAGAAACATCAGTTACAATGAAAAGTTGGAGTTGCTCTTCTATTGAAGTTTATCATATATTGAGGCTTGTTTAGTATGACACTAGATTTGCACTAAATTAACATAGCAGTTTCAATATAAATTTCCATAAACATTACAAGAAATCACATCCAGAATATCTCCATTGTGTTGCATATGGTCGAAAGCACCAGTCAGAAAAGGATAAAATTGTAGCTATGGTAACGATGGCTTTAGAGTTATTGAACACAGCTCCTACATGCTAAGAGCTAATAATTGAAAACAGTTAATAAATAATTCTGAATGCACTGACGTTTGCAGAAGCCATACAGAGTTGATAATAGCTGGGTAACGTTTTTGACAATTTTGTGTGGTCTTATTTTATCTAACAAAAAAGTCTATTAAATGAACATAAGAGATGCTAAATATTAATAGAAATTCACTCTAACAAAAGTGGATCGAAACAACCATGCCCCGCTGTGGCCAAGAAGATGTGCATGCACCCAAAACCCTACAAACATGCCTTCATTTTTAAGTATGACTTCATTTGATCTTTAAACCAGTGGCATTCACAATCAAAACCATCAACATTTGTCATTCATTTAAAAAAAAAGTCACCAGATATTAACTTCATTTTTTCAATGAAAAATTACTCTTAAAGTGTTCCTGGGGCAAATATTTTTGTCCCTTTCTTATTTTCATGTAGTACATATTTCAGGCAAGCATTGCATTCAAAATATAAATTTACCTCCACCAGATCAATATCTTTCAGATTCATTTTTTCCTTAGCCAAGAGCATTTTGATGGCATCAGCTGGACCAATGCCCATGATAGAAGGGTCCACCCCAGCCACACTGTAATTAACAAGCCGAGCAAGTGGAGTGAAGCCATGTTTGTTGACTGCTTCTTCACTTGCTACTATCAACATGCCAGCTCCATCACAAATACCCTAGAAATGCAAGTAGAACAGGAATGAATGTTTATCACTGACGACCTAGGGAGCATATGTAGAAAAGAAATGTATACAGGAATGAATATTTAAACCTGACACTTTTGGGACTACATGTAGAATAGAATTGTAAATTTAGAAGAACAGGAATGAATATTTAGCAACAAAAAAAAGATCCTAAAGAGTAAATATAGAATTAAAAAATACAGCACAGATGAATTAAATGATTTTGGAGAAATTGCTTACTGTTCCTTTAATTTATTCTTCTACATATGTGACAAATGATGTGATAGTTTGATGATTTAAATTCACCTTGCTTACATATACAGTATTATTTATCCCACATGAATATCTTATCCATAACATTGCATAGGACAATGAATTATGTGTAACAAGTAAACAAAATTACTTTGCGGAACCAACAGAATGATCTGTATCATTCAACTCTGAAATAAACTAGAAAACCAGGAAGGGAGAGGAATTTTATATTAAACTTGAACTTTACGTCTATTCAAAATGATACCCTAATCTTGCATTGCAAATAATAGGCAAGCATAAGCGCTACTGTATACCACAGTTTATATTATCAAATCCTGTGACATTGCTAGCCTTCTAGAATATGCCTTCATGAATATATTCAAACCCAGGTTGGTCTTGTTTCAGCGAGTTCATCTCTTCAGTTTTATTAATCGAACCTTTTTCACCATGACTAAAATATCCTAGAGTGTCTGTTAACTATATATTCCAGCAATATGATGATATGGAGACCTTGCCACAAGAACTGGGGAGGAATCAACCCCTTACCAATCAAACTGTCTGTAATCCTAAATGATCTAGTTTAGCTTCCATTCTACATTCTACAGGGTGTGCGTTCATGGTTAACACTGTTGATAATCTTAAGCTTACGCTATATGAATGCGTATGTATGTGCATTAACTATGGCCACTACCAGGAGAAATGCATCCCAGGATCCAACAGTGAACAGGGCAATGCTAAAATTTTGTTGAGGACGTAATCAGCAAAACAGAGTTCTCTCAGGAGCACATTTTACTATAATTCACAATTTGTTTGTCTGTCTGTCTGTCTGACTGAATGACTGTCTGTCTATCTGTCTGTCTGTATGTATGTGCAGACTCTAACTCCTCCCAAACTGCTGGAGAAATCTTCACGAAACTTTCAGGGATTAATTAGGGCAAATCAATGCAAGTCCAGGCGAACGTTTTATTCAGATCGGGTGGTCATGGGTGTGGTTTTTCAATGGGTGTGGTTTTTCAATGGGCTTGGTTTGGTGACGTGGAATATCCAAACCATATCTGAAACTTGGCATGTTTATTAATTGTAGCATGTTTGCTTGATTAATCAGTCTAATGTCAATAATTCCTACATATTACATAAAGCAATGTTTGTAACTGCAGGTGACCGACTTAAAAACTGCCCATTGGGTGGGTTTCTGCTAGTATACTAAATGATTTAACATTATTATTGGAAATAGAAGATGTTTCTCTTCAAAATATTTGAATTGTACTTTTATGGGGACAAATAGAGATAAAGTTTGTGACACTCAAATGAGAAAGCTAGCTAGCTACATTGGCTGAGTGTTTGGCACGAATAAGACATATCACATCATCACACTTTTGGATAAACATGCACACACCAATGTCTTACAGAAGCATTGCCAGCAGAAACCATTCCATTCTCCTTGAAGACAGCTTTCAAGGAGCTGAGCTTCTCCAAAGTTGACTCTCGAGGATGTTCGTCTACTGAGAAATGTTCGAGACCTTTTTTTCCCTTCACTTCTACCGGAGCCAGCTCTGCTGTGAACCTTCCACTCTTGTGTGCTGCGTAAGTACAACAGCACATGCTCAGTTGGAAGAAATGCCATAATTGCTGTAATAAACAATGACTATATTTCAAATATAGTGTATGTACACTGCATTATAGTTCACAATAGCAGAAAAAGTATACTCATTTGAGAATATCTTAGATGGTATATACATTATATGCTACACACCATCTTATATATTCATGTACAAAGTTTTCTCTGTGTTACAAACACTAATTACTTTAATCAGTCAAAATACTTTGTGGGTACAAGTAGCTAATGCATAGCAAATGAAAACACTCACTCACAACTTCTTAAAATAACTGATGGTGAAGCTGAATAAAATTGTAAAATGCATCTTTGGTACCATTTTGGTGGGAAAAGAAGTTTAAGAAGAAAGAAACACATTCTAGTAATTGTCAAAAGCATCCTTTGATAAGTATTAGAGCAATCTACTGTCCATATGCCAAGAAAAGGTTGCATGGTTCTTGTACCTTCCTGCCATCGCTGCTGGCTAGAGAGAGCAAGTTTGTCGCAGTCTTCCCGAGTGATGCCATACTGGGCACCCAACTTCTCAGCTGTCAAAGCCATGGGCAGTTTAACATAGGTGTCTGTCATGGACGCCCACAGAGAATCTTCCAACTGTATTATAACAAGATAAACAAGCCATTACCACAATTAGAACAACAAGTAAAACAACAACATAGTACTGCAGAGCATGTAATTAGAGTCTGACATCAGACACTTTCTGACCATTTCATGCCTTTGATTGAACAAAAGTAAATTTGATCAAAGTCTGAACAATTTTAGATAACTACAGCATGGCTACCACTATTGCACTGAAGAACTAGATGTTGTACAACCTCAGTTGAATAATATTTTTAAAAGCAGAAGAAAATCAATTATGGTCAGACAAATTGTCTAGCCATATTTTAGTAGCAATTGTAAGCTCTGTAATAGGGTCTACAACTTAAATCCTGTGACCATTATGTGGCGGACATGTTTTGATGATTGATTTAGCTTCAATGGACCATTTATAAAATATTTTAAAATTTTAGCCCTGTGTTCCACCCGATTTTTCCTGTCATGTGTGGCCAGAGGGCAAAAGCCAGAAAGGCCGCTAATGACATCTTGAAAAAATAGCTTTCGAACTATAATACCTAGAATCTTGATATTTTATTGTGTAAGTCAACAACAAGGATTCTGATTCTGTCATCAGTTTAATGTTGCTATGTAACATTGACCCAGAAATCTAAGATGGCTACCATCCTTGTAGAGTAAAATCGTATATTTTCTGAATAGAACCACAAAATAACATGATTAGAATGGAACAACACAAGGAAACAGAAAGAAACTGAAAAATAACTGAAAAGATTAACAAAAAAAGTTTTTAAAAACTCAAAAATTACTAGAACAACAACTACGTACATAAACAGCAATAAAAAACAAAACAATTAGAATTTTTAATACACAAACAACTAAAACATGTAAAAACAACAATTGCCCTAGTCCTGTACCTTTAGGTCGATCCCAAGTGTAGTTCCCCACCTGGAGTTGCGGAGAATGTATGGAGATTGGCTCATACTCTCTGCCCCACCAGCCATGATGACCTCTGCTTCACCCAGCTTGATCTCCTATATATACCATAATTAGAAGTGGAAAATAAGTAACTTTTCTTGTCAGAGGAGAAACAAAGAACCAAAAAGAATTGTACGACCTTTGAAGTTGTTTTCTTTTGCATGGATTTAGAACATATAATTTTAATGAATGGCCAGGGATGTCATATACTGGATATTGTTCATTACAGATATGAAATTGTTCTTTACGAGACCTCCCCTGCATTGTTTGCCTCTGAGATAGGTCCACATCGTGAGTGGTGGGGGAAGAGAGGAACAACGATACAAACAAGTATAGTACCTATCCATATTTTCTTCCTTTTCTTGCTTGGTTGGATTTTGCAGGGGGAACCTTGGGTCCTTACATATCAACTAGAAGAATATGCCCAGCTTTGCCTGGGCCAGAAATATCAATGGTCAGGATCACGTAATTCAATGGACTGACTGAAGTCAATTTTTATTGAACCTGATGTCTGTATGGGAACTGATCTATTACCATGACTACGAACTTAACCACCACTTTGTCCACTACACTTAAACCATTCAGCCACAATCACTGTAATTGTTCTGTGGACATGTAAACTAGCCCAAGTGACTACATGACCACATATCAAAAATAATTCTAAATCTTCACTGGAAAGGGAATACCACAGTGTTTGACTGTTGACCCTTTACCATTTATCTAGTAACTCATCTAGCACCTTCGCCTGTATCTAATCTATTACTTTACCTGAATTTATCGACTAACAAATGTGGTTACAATGGACATTAATAAACTCAATATACTGTTATTTCTGTAAGCACTGACCAAAAAATGACCCAACATCAACAATCACAACAGCAACGCTTACTTGAGCTGCATTGACGATGGACTGGAAGCCAGAGCCGCACAGTCTATTGACAGTGAGTGCAGGTGAGGACTGGGGCACTCCTGCCTTCAGACCAACATGGCGGGACAGATATATGGCATCTGATGCAGTCTGCATGTGTGACAGAAATCAGGCTCTGAATTTTGCATACTAAATAGAGTGCTACTAACTGCTCTGCCATTGTAATGATTGCAGTAAGTTCTTAATGGAACTGAAATCATAGTTACAAAATGTCACAGTACAGATGGCAACCAACACTCATCACCATCTAGTTTATCTAAGCATCTACAAGGAGACCCCACCCTAGCCCTCTGGTCTTTTCAATAATATAGGTCAGTTCATAATATCTCATCCCCTAATGCCTGAAAAGCAAATGTATATTTTGACTTATGTACTGTGTACTTAGCAATTGTGTAATAATATGATGTACATTCACAACATAACGTGAATAGACAGTTGCTTTTCAAGAATTTAAGAGATGAAATGTCAACATCCTGTGCTATTCAATTCATAGAGCCTTAAGAAACAAATAATCCATTCTATTCATATTATATTGATAACCTACAGAGTACTAAAGTTTCACTTCAGATCACATAAAGAACCACGTATAATAAATGTCTATACTTTCGCATTCACTCTGATATTCAATGATATAATCTATTATATATATATGGAGAAGTATGTCCATTTGCTTCCTATAGGCTCTAAAATTACTCCACAGGGAGAGCTAAAAATTGGCATGGGAGTTGGTATTGACCCAGGTACAGACGTGGGATGAGTTAGGACTCGTGGGGTGGAATTTGGGGGGCATCAGGACATGAAGAACTGAACCTGGAGGCTTGCATATGCAACCACAAAGCTGTGTTGCCCGAGTGGGATACTTCCACACTTCCATATATAGCACACTGTGATCACACTGAAACAAACCCAAGTGAGGTCAGCACAACTACGTATTCAAGTCCCATGACCACAACCAAGATTAAATTTGATTCACACACACAACACAGAGCAGAGAAAAAGCTACAAAATTGTTATATAAATTGACAGTTGTTTGTTGTATATTTATTGCTTTAATCTTACCAACACACAATTTTTGGTTCACATTGTACAGAGAGAACCAAAAAAGAAGAGGTGGACCTATGTTAAGGACTATATTTTACCACATTAAAAAAATATATTAAAATCTTTGAGCGAAACCATTGGAGATTGTATTTTCATTTTTTTACTTGGGATCTTTAGAAAATATCAGAATTAAAAAAAATACCATCATGTTAAGAAGACCAAAATCATCTTTTTTGCCCCCTCCCCTCCCCTCCTTTCCCCCTATGCTGGGCAATGGAATATCACTGGTCATTAATAATATATTGCCAAGTGGTGTCTTGGAGGCCATCAATCATTACTGAGTGTGGGGTGGGAAAGGAGGGGAGGAAATTCATGTCCAGAACCCCCATCATTCCCTTAACATTTCCCCCTCTATTTAGGAAAGTGCAATATCCCATTGGGTTAAGTTTTGCAATATTCATCCACAAAGCCCTGGGGGCAAAGATTGCAGTTGTCTGGGTTGCAAATGAACAGTCCAGGATGTAGAATTGGGCACTTAATAGTCGAGTGTTCATACATTGTTCCAAGATTAAATTGGGTAGTGACATTTTCTTGTTTCAATACTTTTTGGAAGATCCCTTATTCTTATGCTTCCATTTATTTTTATGGATGAGATAACGAGAGATGCAGAGTGAAATTTCCCTGTCTACTCATGCCTGCATATTATCATGGATTTGTATCCAGTGCAGGCATAGTATTACCACATCGACAAGAATGGATGCCAAAGAAGGCTCTGTGACTCATCAAAATTCATCATAGGATACATAAAAATCAACCACAGCTATAACAAAGGCACAAGCTCCACCATATCCTTATATGCCTGCTCTAGAATTTAGGCAGACCCTTTACCTGGAACTCAATTCCACACGTCTTGTTACAGTGTGTGTGTGTGTGTGTGGATATGGTAATGCAACAATATCTATACTCTGTAGCCTTACATGAACAACTTTCACAACCAATAGATGCTGAAAGGATCAAAGAAGCGTCTCACTGTTTCTTCATTCTTAACTATCATGTCAGAATGATTCATAAAAGTTTTAAATGCTTTCCTTTTGTCCATTTGTAAGCACATTCTAGATATTATGGACCTAAATTTTTCTGCAGAATAAATTTAATTTGTTTTCTAATTTTAAACCAACTACATGCAAGTTTAGTTTATTAAAACAGGATATAAATTATAAATGCTAGTGTAAAAAATAACTATATATGCATTTAGTTCAGCAAAGAATTTGCAGAGCGGATCCTTGGGGGGGGGGGGGGGGGGGGGGGTAGGGGGAGGGGTTGAACCTGAACTACCCCAACCTTAACAAGGAAGTGATTATCTGAAGGTTATACAGTAATATGGTGTATCCATATAAAACTAAGGAAGTAAGAAAAAAGAATACAATAACAAACTTGACCTTTTTTTTTTTGCATACTTGACCTTCATTTGGCCACAAACATTTTTTGACTTAAATAGACGTTGACACTATCTAATTTTCTCAACCTATAACTAAAATAACTGCTCTTGCTCTTTACCTGCACCACGTTTCCAACAATGACAGAATCCACCACCTTAGTCGGGACTTTCCCAGCTTCTAGGGCAGCTATTGCAGCAACTTTGCACATATCCGTGGCTGAAACTCCCTTCAGCTTCCCCCCAAAAGTACCAAAGGGAGTTCTTTTAGCTGCCACAACGAAAACTGCTCTGCTAGCCATAACGAGTCCCACAATCTCTAGCTAAGTAATTATGCAAAAGAAACCAACAAAAAAAAAAAAATTGAAGAAAAAAAATCCAAGAATTTAGGTTATGGTCATCAATAGTATAGGTCCTTTTTTTTCAAATCCCCGTGGGATTAGACTATTGATTTGCAAAAATCCCAC
Source organism: Lycopodina hypogea (assembly GCA_963969325.1). Lineage (NCBI taxonomy): Eukaryota > Metazoa > Porifera > Demospongiae > Poecilosclerida > Cladorhizidae > Lycopodina > Lycopodina hypogea. The sequence goes on along the minus strand of OZ017791.1, from coordinate 9,770,128 downwards.
CAAAAATGCTAAATCCACAGTTGCACAAATCTGCGGGACAATTTTGGGGTTAAACTCTCTCTTTTTGTTCAAATTGATTTCAATCAAAACTACTTACTTAAGTTAAGCACTGTTAGGCCTGCTCAGTACTTGGATGAGTGACCACCTGGGGACAGCAGATCTTGTAGGTGGTTTCCCTTTATTTTCCTTATTTCCCCCATCACCCTGTGGTCTCTCTTCTTACTTTACAGCAAAGGGCGGGATTTCACCCTCTAGATTTGAATTTCTCAACTTGGGTTGTGTGGAGATTCCATTCTCCTCCCTTTTCTGTGCCAAAAAGTTTCTCATTTGGCACCCAAGGTCCCTCCTATTCTTTTTTTTCCTTCAGTTTATTTGTATTCTGTACCCATTATTCTCAGAGAATGAAGTTGTGTTTGTGCCACCAATACATAACCACCTATACACTCTTGAAAACCAGGTAACATGTATTTTGAAAACTAAATGCTAAAATAATTTCATTTCTTGAAATTTTAAATTCCTTCCAAACAAATTTTGTGCCAAGAGCAGAAGCAGAACCTGTTCCTTTTCTTTGGACTTTGCAATACAGCTGCTCCATTAGTCAGCCAGAAATGGTTATTTTTGTAACTTTTGCTAGCTATTCCCAGATTAAGTCTTATGTAAGGTTACTAACCACACTAATATCTTTGAGTTTGATTTCTGTTTTATATTTGTAGTATCTCTCTCTGACTGACTCTCTTGCTTCTTATTCGAACATTGCTTATGTATAAATATATTTATTGAAAGTTTATGTAGTGTTGTTGTTTTTTTATGTGTCCTTGTAGTGTTGCTGTTTTTGTGTGTCCTTGTAGTGTTTATTTATTTATTTATTCATCTTTAGGTATATTAATGGAGTCTTTTGTTTTGGTTTTGGTTATTTTTTTTTTTATTTTATTTGGGTTATTTTTTTTTAATCTATTGAATTCATATACTTTCAGTGGTTATTATTATTTTGTTGGTTGTTGTTTGTTTTGTTTTGTTTTTTAATATACCTTTTTGTATGGAGAAAGTTTTAAAGTTTATAGGCTCACAGTAGTCCTCCCAACTGCACTGGCCTTGCCTACACATACGCTCAGAAAATAACTGGCCATTCCAACACAAATTAGTTTAGGGGAAAAATTAACAAATGTGATAGATGGATACTTCTTTTCAAATTAGCGCACACCATTTAATTCGAGTTTGCAAATGGCGGTTCGTATTTCCTCATAGCATTACTCATGGCTAATTCAAAGCTTTATTGGCTTTGAAACCAAGCTACGAACACTCTATGAACATTTTCACTGCCATTGGTACTAAAGATACAAACTTTTAGTGGGAACTGAAGGAGGCCATATGACAAAAACAAAAAAAAAAAAAACACAGAAGGGAAATTTAAAACAAAATTTATTTCATTTTATTTTTGTTTTGTTTCTTTCTTTTTTTGTGTATTTACATATTTATTTGGTTTTTTTTTTTTTTTTTTTTTTTTTTATTCATTCTTTTTTTTTAAATTAGTAGGACTGTCTCTCCAAATAATAAAAAATTATAATAAAAGAAAATATTTTTCTTCCTTTTTAAAATTGAGTACATGAATTTATCAATTAGTGTAACATGTGTAGAAAGGTAGAAAGTAATGGTTGATTAAGATCTTTTGACTAAAATATTATTATGTTTTAAAAGATAGATTCTTATGAGTGGTCTAGATGGACATATGGACTGAGTTAAAAGAATACATCAATTTTTTTTTAATTTTTTTTTTTAATCAAAAATAAATAGATGATATGATAATTGTCTGCAGAATTGTACCATATGCACCC
>OZ017791.1:9749038-9768096 GCA_963969325.1 Lycopodina hypogea | reverse complement strand
CATTGACTAAATTTGAGATGATTTTTTTTTTTTTTTTTTTTTTTTTTTTTTTTTTTTTTTTTTTTTAATCAAATCATGTGAAATCATATATTTATATGCTAAGTTATGGTTAAGAATTCATTAAATGCAACTAGTCCTTATTTAGTTCATCTCTGTAAATCGCAATACTTCTCAGAAATTAATTAGGTAATTGTATCCGGCTCTTTATCATTGGAGTCATGAATGCCCATCAGTGACTCTGATCCATAGCAATTATCCTCATAGCTGCATATTGTAGGCTCTTCTTCCTCTTCATTATTGTATGACGGTGGTTGTTATTCTTGTATTGTTTCTTTTGTCCATTAATTCACACCACACCACACCACACCACACCACACCACACCACACCACACCACACCACACCACACCACACCACACCACACCACACCACACCACACCACACCACACCACACCACACCACACCACACCACACCCATACACACACAAAAGAAACCAATAAAAAAAAATCTCAAATTATAGAAAGATTTTTTTTGTTGTCTCCCTCCCAAGGATGGGTACATTCCTAATCTTGACAATAAGGCAAAAAGGACAGAGACTTTTCTGAAGTGGTTAGCATATTCTGGTAGCAGTTACCACCTCTCCTTTTGGCATAGCTCCACCCCAAGTATCATTCCTAATGCATATGCAACCATTTCAAAGGTGACAATTTGCATCAGAAAGTAATCATTTATAACATTCAATAGATAATATAAAATTAATATCTTCCAAATTATTTTCATCATAGTTATGATACATTAAATCTATACTGTCATAAGTATGATTCAAAAATATTAGTCCTGAAGGATAGTATCAGTGGTCTGCATTTAATGCTTAAGCACTCTTCTCAGGGGCAGTTCTAGGGGTTTCATTTAGTCTATAAGAAGTTAGCAAAGAAGGAAACTGAGCATTTTATTGACCCAATCTTGTGTACTTGAGTGGTCCCCAATGGTAGGGATTATCACTGTCAAAATATAAAGGCTGCTGATCACCCACACCCAATTAAGTGTGTGTGCTAGCATACTATTCACACACCCCTATGGCTAGAGTCAGGGTTGGCTAAGGCTATATGGCTATATTTAAAGATCTATTCTTCAAATATAGCTCTATTACACTCTAGGGGTTGAGACTTTAGTACAGCATGAACATGGTCATTTTTAAATTAATTTTTCACCTGTTTTCATTTGGGACCCCCTCTAATAGACTTGTACCTATAGGCATACTTAGTAGCTAGAATATTGATATCTGACATCCACAGCAAAAATTATCCAACACAGAATTAATATCTGTTTGCTGTCCATTTTCTCCACATTGGATAAAGACAGACTTCTTTGTTTCCACACTGCAAAAATTAATTGAGACATTGTGTTTACCTGTTGTCAATTAAGGAAATTGTGAGGGACAATATTATTGGGTGTGGCCCAAAGGAAAAGTTGTGTAGAAGGAAACAGAAGTTATAATTACCATTGAGTCTGACTAATTCCTAAAATGAATAGCATACTTCAACTCTTTAAAATATATATACCGGTTTTATACTGGTTGGTGGGAGGAGTTTAATATATGCAATGCATGGTACATCTTTGTTTGCATCCGGTGAATTCCTGAGGCTTAATAAATGACCAAAGTGAGCCGCCTTAGCACTTGAATATGAAGTTGTTACATGAATTATAGGATTTGTCTGAACCTGCTGCAAGCACTGAATAAACTGACGACCCCCAAACTAAACGGCGCATCTGTTCTACATCTTTACCTAGTGAGTCAAATCAGTAGCTAGTGCCTGCTGCCTCTTGAGGGTTGCATGCTCCTATGTTGTTTTGACAGCTACACCCCTCTCAAACAGCTACGCGACCTGCTGTAGTGTAGCAATGCGGGCATGCTCAAGTGTAAACGTAGCAAGTTTCAGGAATGCAGGTAGTCCAGGAATTCAGTACGGCTAACCTAACAATATAAATGAGCTAACTGTTGATGATTTATCCATGGAAGGACCTCAAATAGAGTGGACTTGTATCATTCCTATTCACCTTACCCCTAACTGGAGGAAACTGAGCTTCTAAAATTATCACTTTTAGTGGATTATATGCAAGTCTTTGACAGGTAGCTAGCACTGGTAATTGGTCAGTCTCCTCATAGCTATGCCCATGTCTTTGTGTTTATTTAAGGATTGAATAGGGCCAGCACTTGAAGTAAAATAACCTAAAGAACATTCACACTTACTACAGGATTTTCCCTCTCCATTTATACTTCCAAGTCGGTCATTATTTTACCTTAGATTTGATACATTTACCTGTACAATTTTCATTCCATTCCAACCATCTAGAATGATATTTATGGGCAATAATGTATAGTATATATACTCTGTGTAGTTATATCATAGTCAAATAGTGGATGTTATAACCCATCTAACTTTTAACCCTAGCCCTAACCTTAATCCTAACAAGAATTCATGTTGATAGAGAGTGCAGCTTGTTTATCACTATGAGGTTAAAACCACACACATGCTTGTGCGTGCACGCACAACAGCAACAAGAACAGCAACAAAGTCCTGCAGACTTGAAGAACAGTAATATAGCATGACTGCCTGGCTGGCAATTTTGACCATAATTGTTCCTCGAATTTGAAAAGTAGGTGTGGTTTCAAATACCTTTCAGTTGAACTGTGTTAAAATTACTATTGGTTTGTTAAGATCATCTAACTTATTATTTGGGAGAAACTAGCCTTTCATTCCGAAATCACTACTTAAATAGCTAAGTGCTGGTGAAGTGCGAATGCAAATGCATCATTAGTTTGCAGAGAAATAACAAAAACAACAACACAGAAATACTTGTAAAACTATCTTCCAGGAATATACTTCTACACCCTTAAAGTTGTTCCGGATATATGTCTGGAGAAGAAAACTACTCTCTTATTTTATCGTTTGTTGTTTCATTGTCTAATTTTGTTGTTTTTGTTTTGTTTTTAGTAAAGGGGGGTGAGGGGGTGGGTGGGGGGAAGGGTTTCTTCCCAAATAGTGTATGCTTATTCTTCTCTCTTTAGAGGAAGTTACACATCCACTTCCTTCAAAATAGTTGTTTTGTTTTGTTTGTTTTTTTTTGGGGGGGGGGGGGAGGGGGGGAATTTTTCTTCTTTTTTTTTGTTGGTTATATGCGTTTAAAATCATGAGTTTGCATAACCATTACTTTTTATAATAGACTAGCAGAAACCTGCCCTATGGCTGGTTTTTAAGTTGGCCACCTGTAGTAACAAACATTAATCAAACAAACATGATACAACTAATAAATATGCCAAGTTTCTGTCATAATTAATCTTCCATGTCACCAAACCACACCCATTGAATAAAAAACCACACCCATAGTTGCCTGATTTGAAAGAAAAAAAATTTTGCGAGGACATAGAGTGGGTACCATAATCAATCCATGAAAGTTTCATGAAGTTTCGTGGTTTGGGATGAGGTAGAGTCCTAGCATACAGACAGACACGCGGACAGACAGACACGCAGACAGACAGATGGACAGACAGACACGCAGACAGACAGATGGACAGACAGACAGACAGACAGATGGACAGACAGACAAAGAAATTGTGAGTTATAGTAAGATTTTGAAGTGCACATCCTTTTTTCATCAAAAATCTTAATATTAGGAATTCACCCCTTGGATTTTGAGTAATTTTTCGAGTTGCTCTCCATATTAGAAATGTATCAATTTGAAAAATATTTGTTTATATATTCCCACAAAAGCCTCTAGTATTTTGCACTGTATCAGTCAAAAGAAGATATTCACAAAAAAAAAATTTTTTTTTTTGATCACTTCATTAAAACAAAAGTGAATATACAAATAGTGTGTATTTCTTTCCCATAACATAATTTTATGCTTAAAAAAAAAAAGAAGTTACAATGTGATCGGTGAGTTCAATGCCTAATATGGATGTGCAACAATGTGCTGCACTATATTCAGTTGTACTGATTGTAGCTGTGGTTGTTTTATGGAGTGAAAATGCTCCACACTGATTAATCATTTCCTTGGAATGATGTATATAACCACCAACCAGATGAGGGAATGCTATTGCTTGTTTGCAAGGCCATGATGCTGAACTACAATTACAGCAATGAATGAAAATTTTCATTGTCTTAGCTGTTGTTGTTTGCAATAAGTAATCAGTATTCAAGAAATGAACCCTATTTACCTCCTCCAATACTTATAGACTTCGCTGACTTCAAGCGTAAATATTGCCCCGTTTGGCCATTTTCTTTCCATTCATTTTACGAATGTCTCCGGTGAGATATGGCACAGCCTCCGACATATAATCAGTATCATCCTTGGCTTGTGATAACTGATCATCACAAGACAACACTTAGTCCCTCACTGATCCTTTTCTATTTACAAAATTTTTCACCAGTGAAACCTTAAACCAAAAGGAAATATAGTCAACCACAGCACATATAAGTGCTTCATCAATACCAATCAACAAATAACCAATAGATTGTGTGTCTAATATATCTGACATTCCACTGGCCCTGCTACAGTGAAGCATAAGGTAAAAAACAAATTCATGCAGGAATTGGTGTATTCAAATGCTTGCCCCACATACCTAGATATAGCAGTATTGAATACTATTTCATTATCTTTAGTACAGAATCGTGTGTATTGTGTGTTCTTTACTAACTTTATCTGTCAAGAAGGCAACATTATCATACATTAAAAAATACTGTGATTATGTAGTGGCCATTGATGAATGTTATCTGTTTTGTCTTTATGTGTGTATACAATTAACACACAGCTAGACAAGGGGAGAATCTCTTACTGTCATCATTTTTATGTCACTAATCTCATCTTCAAATTATATACCTATGATTAAAAATTAAAAATAATTCCTGTGATGAATTTCATTTATATGGCATGCCTGAATGAACTTAATAATTATATTTGGAAATTCTTGTTGCTATTATAGACCCAGTGAGAGAACATGTCATCCACAGGAGAAGCATCTCCCTCTCCACATCCTCCTACATCTCCCTCTCCACATCCTCCTACATCTCCCTCTCCACATCCTCCTACATCTCCCTCTCCACATCCTCCTACATCTCCCTCTCCAAATCCTCCTACATCTCCCTCTCCACATCCTCCTACATCTCCCTCTCCACATCCTCCTACATCTCCCTCTCCACATCCAATAGACGTCGAAGAGGATAAACAGCCAAGTAGTCCCATAGACACAGAGGACTTGGGTAATAATATAGTTACAACTTAATAATATCCGTGTTTCAGTAATTGCTATTAGCCTGTGAAGTGTGTGATAATGTTGCATTCAAATATGTATTTGGTGCTCTTCAATAGCTAATTGCTCATTCTGGTTATTTCTATGCCCAAAGCATGAAAGTACAGTCAACGTTTGTTTATTTGTTGTTGTTTTTTCCAATAGATGGCACTTTACATGTATTGTCCATAGCCCCTTAGAGTAGATAACCTCCAACTATCCACTAAATTGAAGTCATCTTTTTTATCTTCCATCAACAAGAACCACTCTGAATTTCTCTGCCGCTTCCACTTAATCCGTAGATGGAAAGATGCACGGCCTTAAAAACTGTGGGAGGAGAGTGCCACTAATTGTGATTATCCATTAGCATCTGTGAATGATATCTAACTTAACAAATTGGTTGATGTCAAGATACATTATGTCACTTGATTAGTAAAGTGTACTGGACTAGAAATAATCAAGAATTACAAGCTACAAATTCTCAGCTGATAGAATGAGCACAATTCCATTTCAAATTTACAAGTATCACAATGTGTACAAACAATATGCAAACAAGGAAAAAAGGCACGCGGAAACACCTGATATTGATATTTAATCCCTTTCAATTGCAAGTGCATGTAAATTTGATTAAAAATAATATTCAAATCATTTGCAGTCAATATTTGATCACTTTTTTCTTCCTGTGCACAAGAAATCTATACTATCTTCCTCCTTCCCCCAACACAGATTAAAAAAAAAAAAAACAACAACTGAAGGAATAGAGCTGCTGTTGTGTGTGTATGTGTGGGTGGGTGGGTGTGTGGGTGGGTGGGTGTGTGTGTGTGTGTGTGTGATTTTATTATTCCATATTGCCTTTATCAACATTTTCTTTCTTATTTACAGATAATGCAGCTGGTGAAGATGGTGATTTACAGCCTAATGAATCTATGACCTCGGAACCTCATCCTGAGAGCTCATACCAGCAGAACAACAGCCAATCTCCAATTAACTCCATTTCCATGAGCCCCAAGAATATTCCACAAGATGACACTAAGTAAGTGTGTGGGCTACATCTTCTCTCCTCTACCTTTTAGTTCTACTTTCAAACTTCCTAACTTTTGGAGGGTTATCTTTCTTTTCTCTTTTTCTTTACACCTCATCCACACTTTTCCCTTCCTCTTTTCTCCCCACCACCACCTTTCCCCTACCACCACTCATTGTACCACTTCCTCTCACTCACTCCTTCTTTCTCCACTCCTACCCTTTCTTCCACATCCACTATCTCTTCACCTCTTCCTCTCTGCTCCCCTCCACATATGAACAGAAATCATGCACTATCCACTCTGTTATGAATCTTCCCCAGTTCTCCCACAACGTCACCGTCGGTGTCCAAGCCAAATAGTCCACCTGTGCCTCAGGCCACCCAATCAGATTCAATTCCCCAGTCCCCACATTCCACTGCAGATACAACTAACGATGAATTAACAGGTGCACTGAGTCCATTGCCAAAGGTTGACGATATGAGTGAAGATGCATCTATTGACGCCCATGGTCCAAGCAGCCCACTAGAAGCAAGTGACACTCACCTAAGTCCATCGCCGAATGGAGTTAACAGCAACCAAGATGCCTCTATTGATATCCAGGGTCCAAGCAGCCCACTAGAAGCAAACGACACCCACCTGAGTCCATCTCCTAGTGTAGGTGACAATTCTTCCTCTCTAAAAAGTCCCCCACAAGAAATGGTGCACTCACACCCTAATCCACTGCCAACCAGTATGGACAACAGCAGTGAAGATGTGTCGGCCAATCGGAAGAGTCCAAGCAACCCACATAGAGCAGAAGGTACATAGCATAATCCATTGAGTCAATGCCTCACTCTCATCAGTAACCTTTGGACATGCAGGAGAGTGACACACATGCACATACAGCACATAAACCTTGGGATACAGCAGCCAAAGCTTACCTATGCTCACTACATAAAGCTTAAACACACATAGTATGTACACTTGTGGTAGCTGAAAGTGGAAACAGATAAGAGAAAATCTTATGTATGACCTTAAAGTCAATAAAATAGGAAATGCAACGAAAATAAGAATTGTTATAAACACTTCCCTTGAATGCAGACATCACTTAATTAAGTGCTTCCAATTGCTGTCAAAGTGTATTTTTCAATTAACAGATTTGGAGATACATTAGAGACTACTGAACACTAATGACCTTGCTATTCTGATGTGTATGAGTGTGTTCAGACCACACAGCTCTTTGTTTAATCCCTACTACTTGGTCCAGCCTGTGTCAATAATGGCTGGCTTCAGCAAAGCTCCATGAATGAAGTCACTCCTAGGGGGGTGGGGGGATACTGGAATGTGTATGGCTGTCAACATAGCTATTGATAATGTCCTGGACAACCAATCCAGTATGAGCATTTAGTTTGTTGTCCACAGAACTACATGACTGCCCCAAGATAAGATTAAGTTTACATCATTTATTAATAAACTATTGCAAAACATGTAACTCAGAAGTGGTAGGTTTCCCATATTTGCCCTCAGGAATCATTACAAGTGTTTTCCCTGTGTACCTGGTATGTACTAGTACAGCTGCATCTTTGAGAGTTGATTAAGAGAACATGATATGTTTTGAATAGAATTGTTTGAATCCCAAGCATTTGATTTGCCATGTTCTTTGTACTGTCCTTGTGGTACCTGTAGTGTACCTGTTACATTGAACTATGCAATTGGTTGTCCTTAATAAGCTCTCTCACTATTCTCAGCCGATAGTATATCATTTCCTTGTTGACTGGACTGACTTTAATGTTATATTAACATGTACTTACACTGATAGGAACTCTTTCCTTAGTATGTCCTTCAACAATACCAGACACTTCTTTAATGTACCAAAGTTCACTGCTAATGAATATTACTTTGCAATTTGATGTGTGTGCTTAGTCTTAACATATTATTATAGTCCTTCAATCTTTCTTCATGCAAAAATGCTTGTCCTTTAGAAATCATCTTCATAAGTGAGCCAGAGCAGTGATAACCAGGCTCATATTCAGCCAAATCTGCAAAAATAATCAAAACAAAGAATACACATCAACTGGTACAGATTTAGTGGGTACTCTTTTATTTTAGTCCTATTTTCAGTTTGGCTGGCTAGTCAGTCTGTTTCCTATTCAGTTTTCACTCTCCCACCTTCTCTATCCCAGCTTCTCTTTTCCTAGAAAACTAATGTTGGTGAAGGTCTGGTCCCCCTGTGTGGGGGGCTTCATTGTATGTGGCTGATAAGTTGTGGAGGCTTAGTTGGCTCCATTTGAGAACTGAATTGCTTCAAAGCTACTGTATGTTGATAGAATACAATCAGATTTTTTCAATTTTAATTTATTTTTTTTTATTAGCATCAACATTTAAAAAAAAAAGAAAAAAAAAGGAGGGTAAAAGTTGATATTTCAGTCCTTCTAGTCTTGGAGGAACACATCACATGGAGTAGTTTGACACCCTTGGTTATATCCTTATATGGCACTGCAGAGCTACAAGCATTAGTTGCAGTTAATGACCAAAAGAAACCAAACTGTGTAGCTATGAACAGATTTCTATAAAAAAAAAAATGTATTTCAGTGGAACAATTTTAGCCAGAATGACACCTAATTATAGTTTTCTGGCATTTAAGAAAAATAGTAGTCAAAGTTTGGAAACAATTGTTTTTAATCACAAGAAGATCAGCTGCAAGAGGCCAATAATGTCACATGCTTACTTTTAATGATTTATCTCAATTCACAGTTGTTATGTCCCTTCCCTTCCCCACCCCCTCATTAGCTGTGACTACTATGTTTGTAATTATTTTCACTTCAGATACGTGACACATCCCTAAGAACAACTTAATGCAATTATTGGAAGATTTGTGTTGACTGCAAGGATGACACACCTGAATACTTCTAAATTTTAAGACATAAATATCAAATATGAACTAATTACACAATAACAAAACTTTAGGGAAAGCCATGTTCAGTCCTAAACATCCAAATAGGATCACATGTGTTTGTGACATTACTTCCTAGTAAGCATGCTAGCCTCACAACTGTAGTAATTGATAACTACATATGGTAAACAAATTATTCGATGGAGTCTTGTACACTCTAGACACATATACGTCATTGAGAAAGAACAAATGTTAATACATTACTTGAAAAGGTATAGTTTATTGCTTTATATGTTAGTTTATAGATTTTATGTTTGATGCTATTCTGCCTGTCACATCAATTAGCATAATTAGCCTCATACAGGAATAAAAAAGGAAAGAAAAACAGAAACTAGTAATAAAAACATTTAATAAATAAATGGGAAGAAAAAATGTAGGGTTTCCCCAAAAAGTATGGAAACAAGAAAATACCTACCAAAAAAATATTAAAACAAGGCATGAACACTCAATTTTTATGTGCCTAATTCTACATCCCTAAATCACTGCTTCCAAATTCTATTTCATCTAGTATTAAAAATGCTATAATCATGGATAAATAACAGAATGAATCTTTTCTTTTACAATATTGCAAATAAACCCCCTGAACTAAAAAAAAGGATACTTAAATAGTATGAAAAGAAAATAGGTGACTCCCTCATCATGCATAATAGCTGTACAAAATATCACATTGTAAAGTTTGGACGCATTTGGGGGTGTACAGTTAGGCACATGTTTTTGCTCCATATTCACCAAAAAAATTGAAACTCTATATCTTCAGTAGCAACACGTGTTGGCTCCACACACTGAATACCAAGCCACCCTCATCTATCAACAACTAATAACGTGTTTATAGTGTACACCCTTCATTTATGGTGTCTACCTCTACACCTGTGAACACACAAGCCTGTTCAGGCCGACTAGTTTGAATGACCTGTTGGTCTTTATACATGCAGTAAGGTTGAATATACCATACTATGTGCGTGCATATATACACACATACATATGTGCATATATACACACATACATGCATACCTAACTACCCACCCACCTACCTACCCACCCACCTACCTACCTACCTACCTACCTACCTACCTACCTACCTACCTACCTACCTACCTACCTACCTACCTACCTACCTACCTACCTACCTACCTACCTACCTACCTACCTACCTACCTACCTACCTACCTACCTACCTACATACATTACATTACATGTAGAGTATATCTAATAATAAATTGAATATATTGCAATAGAAATCAGGGGCGGCTAAGGGTGGGGGCTAGAGGGGCTTGAGCCCCCTCACATTTTGGTAGGTGGGGGCAGAGCCCCCCAAATTTTTGAACAATAGTGTCAACTTATGAATGAAGTAGCTGTAACTCAATCCTCCCTTTCTATTCATTTTCTCTTCTCTGTCTTTTCTTTCTCTCCCCCCCCTTGCTCACCAGGACAGAGAGAGTGAGCAAATTTTAAATATGGTATTGTGTGTCTACTTACATATGCAGGTATCTGCTAAAATGTCTGTATGTGTAGATACACTTAACACCACCACCAAATGTGAACCACTAACAGTATTTATCATGAATAATCTTGCATTCTGCCAGCTTGCTCTGAAATCAGAACCAGCTGGAAGTTTATTTTGACACAATGGCTAAGAGAATGAGACAGGCAAGCTTGCTTGATGCTTGGTCATCAGAAAAGAGACAGAGTGCTAGAGTTCAGCCAGAGATAATTCTTGAAGATTAGGTCAGCCTGAAATTGATCCTTTAACTGAGAAAGTCAATAATAATGAAGAGGATATTTAACACCTGAAATCAGTGATCCCACTTTCAGACTAGCTGAAATTCCATGTTCTACATCAAACCAGGCAATTGGTAGCTCTAGTAGTTTTGATGAATACCAGTCCATATGCTGTACAGACCAACACCAACTATTTCAGCCTAAAAATAAAGAAATACTCTCAGGTTTCTCAAACAATGGTCAAAATTTTATGGCTAGTTGGTATACTACTTTATACACACAAGCAGTTGACAGATAACTGTGCTCTTATTGAAGTTGCCAGACAATTAGGTGCAGTGTCAGATGAACGCAGGGAGCATTTTGGTGCATTTAAATATCTCTCTGTTTTTTCCTCACACTTGATTTATCAAATTCTCATGATTATCAATATCCCCACTAATACTCTTGGTAGTGCTCATGTTTCCTCCCTCCCCCTCCCATTTAAAAATTAAGTATTTGCATTGCTTGTATGCAGGGAATAAATCTTGCCACCCCCCTTGCCCACTTATATTAGGTAAACTGAGCCCCCCAATATTTTAAAGCTTGAGCCACCCCTGGAAATGTATTGCATACCACACACAGTGAGATATCTAATAAAACCAAGATTACTATTGTATAAATTAAATGTGTATCATGTTGCTCCAATCTATTTAAGGGCAGACTAGAGGAATCTGAAATAAATTCCCCTTTAAAATATTCTATCCTCTAGAGGTGTCTGGGTGTGTGTGTGCTAGTGGCATGTGTATGTTTAGGCTTGAGCCTGGGGTGTGTTACAACAGTCAACACCTTCTGAAGCAGAGTGAATTTTGTTAACTTTTAACGGTAAACACACATTGGATCAATATTGTATTAGTTAGTGGAAGGAAAAGGAAGTACATATCAATGTGTAGGGAATGATGAAAATCAAATGCTATGTTTTTAAGCATATTTCTATAAATTTGTGTTTTCTTCGTGTCTTCTCTGTAATCTATTTGTATTCAAACTTCCACTATTCTTTTGGTTAACCAAATTTTCAGGTGGTTTCAGAGATCTTATAATTTCTTAAATTTTTTTCCCTTTAACAGAAGATAAAATCAACGTAACAATTTATAGTGGTATGGCCGATGCTTACTTGTAGGAAAGGATTGTATGTGTTGTTTTTTTTGGTTGTTGGGCTTGGAACAGAAAAAAAGCACAACCAACTTGTGTAAGTGAACCCTCCACTCCCACTCCACTCCACTCCCACTCCACTCCCACTCCCACTCCACTCCCACTCCCACTCCACTCCCACTCCACTCCTCTCCCACTCCACTCCACTCCACTCCCACTCCCACTCCACTCCCACTCCACTCCTCTCCCACTCCACTCCACTCCACTCCACTCCTCTCCCACTCCACTCCTCTCCCACTCCACTCCACTCCCACTCCACTCCACTCCCACTCCACTCCCACTCCACTCCTCTCCCACTCCACTCCACTCCCACTCCCACTCCACTCCACTCCACTCCCACCTCCACTCCCACTCCACTCCCACTCCTCTCCAAAGGAAGGAGAGGAGTGGGAGAAGAAAAAAATGACAATAGCTGGAATCTGTTCAATATGGTAATTTTGTGACAATGCAATTTTACAGTCCCACATCAACTTTGAAGAGGTGGAGCAAAACCGTAACAAACTCAAAATTCAAACCATAATAAATACGGGATTTTTGGCTCGTCCGGTGGAACAACAGGACAAAAGTGTGGACTGTAGGATGATATCGCATGATGCAGGACAGTGGGCTAGTCTGTAAACCCTTCCCACATGTAGTAAAATTGTCTTGCCGCAAGAAAGCGATATCATAACAAAACAACCATAATTACACTGATTATTTCGAAAATAATCTGAAACTCTTTATTGGAGTTTATATATACTAGCGAAAAACCATCCTACAGGTGGTTTTTTGGCCCATACGGCCCACCAAAATGGGTTGTAGTCACAAAATGTCTGCTTTAAAGACATGTTGTAGACTTTTAAAATGAAAGTGATCATATGATTAGGTCAAAGTGTTTTGTTTTGTTTTTTTAGAAGTACCATTTTTGGCATTTTTGGTATTTTTAGCCTCACATACAAAGAGAAAGAGGTATGGCCAGATGTTTGCAGAGTCAAGTTATGCCTGCATCCAAGTTTTAGGCCTCTAACTCCATTCTTTTTTCTAGCAAAAAGTACAATTTTTGGCTTTTTTTAATATTGAAAGGGGTGTGATCATTTAGACATGCTTAAAATATTCCCCTAGTAACACTGATTCTAAATATATGTGGGTGTGTGGGTTCAATTTCAACCATTCAAGCGTGAATCGATGATACAGAAACAGACCAACAGACAGACTATCTGTACATTATAGTATAGATATATTGGCTATTCATATATTGTTTTCTCATATCATCTCTGCAGATGTGTCTCCTCCCCCTGAGAGTGAGGAAGTCATGGTTACAAGGTCCTCCTGCTCTCCGACTCCTGCTTCACCTGCTCCCTGTCCAACATCTCCTACAGTGGATCTCCCTCCCCCACTAGACACACCTCTGTCACACCACCATCGCATGTTCTCTGATCAAAACCGTGCCACGCCTAGTACTCCTCAAAGTCCTCTCATTATCACCACACCCCCTTTAGAATTTGCAGAGCCTGTACTCACCCCCACTACTCCCCCACTTGATGGCGGCCGCCAATCCCCAAATTACCCGCCTCCTGTCCTCGACCCAATTCAGAAATCTGACTCCCTCTCTCCTGTTGCTCGTGACAACATGGTACTGGAAGGGAATGATAAGGGAGATGTGCGTGGATCAGAAATGAATCAAACATCAGGAGGTGATTACATTACAAACCAATACAACAACATACCCAATGGGTCTGCACAGCATCTCCACCAATAATAACACTTTACCATACTTTAAGTGAATTAAAAGGAATGTCACTTTTTTTTTGGCCCTGCCTTAAGGCTTTCCATTGCCATATCTCCTTCATTGATTCATCATATAATCCCCAACTGTTGATGTATGATTTATTTCAAGTATTAACTCTCATTTTTTGTCTGCCTGTTTGTTTTCAAATATCTTTCTTTGTAAATCAGTTGGTTCTTTTTGATCTTCAATCAACTATCTGTCTGTCTGTCTCTACGTCTGTCCTTTTGTCTTCTCGGTGTTTGTTGGTCAGTGAATCCTCTTATTCACTACCACATGTTTTGGTTTTGTCCCTTCCTCTGTCTACTATCTTCTAATTCTTCTCTTTCTCTCTCTGTCATCTTCTGAGTTATTCCTTCACTCTCTCAGTTTATGCTAGCCTCTCCCAATTAGTGTGTATGTCCACAGTGGACTTTAGTCCTGCATTATGATACACACTTGACTGGTTGGTTTTGTAGATATACTATGTAATCATATCATGTTGGAACTGTCATCTGCAGACCACACAAGCACTGCGGCTGCTGCTCCCGTGATTCCTCCTCGACCTTTCAATCCACCTCGCCCATTTCCTCCCATGCAAGGAGCCAGGAAGGGAGGACTTCCTCCACGTCACGGACCAGCCCCTGCCATAACAAAGACTGCCGGTGAAGGACAAGGAAAGCCAAGAGGGACAAGAAAGGTCGACCCTTCACAGACAAAACATAATCGACCTCCGAGAGGTCAAACGACTACTTCCAGACCACGTGACCAAAATTTACAAGCTCATGGTAGATCACATGATAGATCACATGGTACTAAACCACCAACCAATGATAGGATTGCAGCAGCACAAACTAACAAGGAAGCCATGTCTGAATCAAATATGAGTCACTCCATATCACCAAAAAGATCTCATACCACTTACGGGAGACAAGCTGACATTTCTGCAACTGTCCAAGCATCTTCTGGGCCACATGCATCAGAAGGAGTGGATGCTCGCAGCCTCATTTCACAAGGAAAAAAGCCAAAGAAAGTTGTGTCCTTCAAGCATAACAAAGGAGACCTTGTATGTTGTGAAAATATACTGGTATATTGAGAAACGTGTTATCATTTATATTAGCTGTTTCAGCCTTGTTTTTTTTTTTCCATGTGTATGTGGATTTTAAATGCTATTCCATGTTGTTTCCATTGCCCACATGTGTCTGCAGATTGGTGAACATTCTCCCACAACACTGTCTCCAACACCTCCAGTGGCATCAACTCCAAAAACTGGAAATAGAATGATGAAGTCAATGAAGAAAACCTTTAGGAGCCTTCGCGTTAAGAAGAGGCCTTCTTCAAGAGAAGGAGAACCTTTGCATCACTCATTTAGTGGAGGATCAAGCGGTTTTTATCCAGGTATGGCTACCTTTAAAATTTATTTTCACAGGCATGATGAAGCCCAAGGACAATTTCACCCTGGGGAGTTGTTGAACCAACTTTTCTGATGTGGAAGTTAGTAACTTCCCATGTATTCACTGTGATGTCACAGTTGAGATACCACCAGCCACAACATAATGACAACTACCTCAACATTATGGGTATACATGGCAGCTTCTCTGTACACCAAGAACAAAAAAAAAGCTGCAAACTCAATTCCTTGCTCTCCACCCCCCCCCCCCCCCACCCAAAAGGTACATCTCTGTGCATCTGTCAAGAACAGCCAAAGCAAAAAGCTGCAAACGATTCATCCTGAGAATGAAAGCATGAAAAATTTGAACCACAACATTATAAGACACCCAACTAATAGAATCTACAAGAAACAGAATGTTAATGAAAGAGAACAGCATTAATAGAAACCGCAACAAATTATATGCTTTAAATACATGATATGATTTTAATATTAATAACTCTCTCCCTCCCTCTCTCTCTCTCTCTCTCTCTCTTTCTCTCTCTCTCTCTCTCTCTCTCTCCACACACACACACTGTCTCCCAGATCCCTTGCCTCAGGGCATAATAGCACCCATAGTGGTTAAGTGTGTGGCCTACTTGAACAAGGAATCAGTTCTGGTGGAGGAAGGTCTCTTTCGTGTACCAGGAGATCTGGCCACTATCCGCAAAATGAGGGAAGACTTCATGCATGGTGAGGGCCTTATTCTATGTGCACACTCCCTCCCTCCCTCCCTCCCTCCCTCCCTCCCTCACTTGCTCAACCTTTCACACAAATTTGGTAGCCTTTCCAAGTGGAAAACAAAAATCTGTTTAAATATAGTGTTCAAAAAAAAAAAAAAAAAAAAAAAAAAAAAAGGAAGACGATATGACTGATGAACTAAAAGAACAGCTTTCACCCTGCCACCTTCTCACAAGAAATTATTTCTTCATAGTACTGAGATTTTATTTCCACCATGATCAATATTGTTTGAATAACATTTTTGTACCACGTGCCTAAGATAGACACATTTGTTTGTTGTTATTACATTTTGTGGTCATGATGGCTTTCATACAACTATATGATTAGTTTAGGAATTGTGAATTGGTTCATGCATAGAATGATCAGATAGACACAGTCCAGTATTAAATAAAATACCATATCTTTCCACCACCATATCAACCCTTTACCTCACCATGCCATTTTCTTTTGCTCCACCAGACAGACTTGTACTAACATTTTTCTAAATAAATATTTTTCCAGGCTATGAAGTTGATCTGACTGAAATCTTGGACCCACACACTGTCGCAGGGCTCCTCAAACTCCACTTCAGGGAGCAGAAGATATCCCTCATCCCCAGAGGAAACACCTTCAACGAGATCATGAACTATGTCCGGAACAGAGATGTATGTTATTATAAGCCCCGACCCCCACAATGCTAGCAAAACCTCAAAATTACTAATGCAATAACCTGTCATGGAATTCTATCTGATTCACTACAGCCAGAAGCAGTTCGTGAAAAGTTTGAATTGATTGATGAAACGGTCATTGCTACCCTCAGTCTTGTGGTTGAAATGTTGGCTAAGGTTCGTTGTGTGCCCAGTACCACTGCAGCTCATAACAATAAATATCTTCTGTATTTTTTAAAACTCATACTCCAGGTTGTTCAATTTTACACGAACAATATAATTATGTTCCACTCTCACCCCCAAAGTCCAGATGTTATTGCCAGCTGTTTCACACTGTCATATTCCACCAGGTATCAAGACTGAGTTCAAAGAATTTCATGACTCCTGGCACCCTCGCGACCTCCTGTGGCCCCTCCCTCTTCCCGTACCTTCCCCCCAGCTCCGCCAACCAACTCACCAAGTTTCTCATTGACAATTGTGATGGTATATTCCACAATTCTCCAGAATAGGACAAGTAGCCAGTTAGATCCTTACCCAATATCCAGTTAGATCCTTACCCAATATCCAGTTGTAGTTAATATCTAGCATGTGGAATAACAGTTCATTATATTAAAAAAAAAAATATATATATATATATATATATATATATATATATATATATATATATATATATTATGTACATATACATATTTATGGTTGCAAATATTTCTGAGCATCTCTTAACTGCATACTGTACATGTTTAGTTGCCACTGGAGTGATGTTTGCCTCATTGAGGACAACTCTTTCTTCTTCTTTTTTTAATTAAAAAAATTTTTTTTATTATTACTATTATTTTTTAAATTTGTTACCAAGTTTCAAATAGTCTGGGAGACATGTTTATTTGCAAGATAAAATATATTTTTTAAATATTAAAACAACATTGATGGTAATATTGATCATTACTTACTCTTCTTTAATATATCTGGATGCTGCATTTAATACAAAAAGTTGTACTTTTAGTATTGAACAGCATTATAGCTGAGCCATAAGGAGGACCAAATCTTGGAGGAAAGAACACCCTAATAATTTATTAATTAAAGTAAGATTGTGAGAGAGAGCATTGATTGGGGGTGGGGAGGGGGGGGGGGGAAGGGGACAAAGAAGTGAAATTTTAGGTAGATATCCCAAACTTGAACTTTTAAAACACTAGAATTAAAATTTTAAAAAATTGCATTTCAGATCATTTCAATATATTCATGTGGTACCAATCATCATCAGGTCAGAAACTATTTGAACCATGCAGTTCGATTTCCATTCCAAATGTGTGAGGGGGAGGGAGTGGGGGGGGAGGGGAGTGGGGGAGTATGTGTGAGTGTGTTGTACTAGACATGATGTATTTGTTAGTTCATATTCTGTCAAGTACAATGGAAGTATAAAAAAAATTATTTTTAAAGCTACAACACAAATAATTTTGTATCTATTCAACATATTTTTCCTTATTACAGGACTATAACTATGCCTATTAATATCCAGCTACTCCTATAAACACACTGTCTAGGTATGACCCTACACATGCCAAAAATGGGGCTTAGAAAAGAGCCTTGGGCCTGGAGTCCTAAAACTTGGCATGCACACACACAATTTAATTCTGGGAGCGACCCACCTGGCCACACCTCTTTGTCTGGAAGTACCAGGCTGAAAAAGGATGTATGTATTACGCATGTGTGCGTCTACTCTACCACCACTGCACAATACCAATTTTGCTCTTCTGGGTAGACGCATCCTACACAGACATATGCTGGTTTTACCCCCCCCCCCCCAAATATTTTTTAGCCACCTGGCCACACTACTTTCTGTAGGTGTGTGGGGCCAAATAGAGCCAAATATGGTGCTTAATACACACCATGGACATAATAGAACTTGTTGGTATACACATCCATCATGTTAGGTTAAAAATCACATTTTACTGAAACCCTTGGACATGGGCAGGGTCACACCTCTTTCTCTGGATAAGTAAGGCAAAAAAAAAAGAAGCCAAAATGGCACTTTATCCAAACCCTTGGACCTGGGCTGGGTCATACTTGGCCACAGTTGTTTCGCAGTGGGCATGTAATTACATCCCAGTCAACGCAGGGTTATATCTGCTAGTACATAACAGTATACAAATGTTGAATAATAGAGATGTAATAGGAAGTACTTATTTACATATAAAATAATGTGCACTTGGACAAAACAATAAGCCACCATAAATAATTGATAAGGCTATAAAAAAAAATAATTAAAAAATTAAATCTACCATTGAGAGTCATTGTTGAACACTATGAAATCCCAAATGTTGCTCCAAATTGAACTATCCTGGAAGATGTA
>OZ017791.1:9716538-9744038 GCA_963969325.1 Lycopodina hypogea | reverse complement strand
GATAGGATTAGTTGTGAGAATTTCTTTTTTAATTACTGGTGGGTATTTTTTTATTTAGCACCTGGAACTACAAGATTACTGAAAACAGTTCCCAAACAGTTGCATCAAAGACAGACACCAACCTAGAATGCACAGACAATCACCTACCCTCTTCCCTCCATTTTTTGACCTACTGGTGATGCAATACATTCAATGCTGTGAATGAGGGGACCTTGGATTGAGGCTAACAACTGCAAATGTTTAAAACAGTTTCCATCAAGGACTAAGGAGACCTAAATTTGTCTATTTCCCACTGAACCTGCAAACTATTAGTCAATTAAATAGTGAAATTCATTTTTATCTCATTCCTAACTTCATCAGTTCTTTGGTCTGCTGTTATTGGTTCTTCCTCCTTGATGACAGCCACCTTTTCCTCCATAGCATGTACTCTCATCCATGGCAGGAAGTCTTTCCTCCATGACAGGTTTCTTTCCTCCATTGCAGTAACTCTTTCCTTCATGGTTGACAGACCTTTCTTCTCTATGGTGGATAACAAGTGCTGACGATAGCCATCCTTCACATTATAACAACAAAAAATAAATGCTTCTTCATAAATATCTAGCTGCTACTACATCTGCCTCATGGCGAGCCTCTTCTCTCCTTCAACTCCCTTCTTCATTACACTCTTCTCAAAGCAGCTACATAAACTCAGCAACACCAGAACCTTGATGAGTCAGCAACTCTGCTCATTCTGGAAGTCGATAGGCCATAAATGACTGTTTCTGACAGTGCAGATCTGTTGTGTTCCATACAAAAATAGGACTCTAATTTTTTTTTTGTGTTCTATAACATTCCATGCAATCAAGCTAATGGACCTCCAAAAGATTGTTTTTCATTTGGCACATTTTATATTGGCAAGGAGTTTATCTATATAGGTACAAACTATCACAGGCCCTAGGGCTATGTAAAGAACTGCAGACACATCTGCTCAGACTGTTCTAGATCCACTCTAGTGTCTGTTCAACTGGAAAACCATTGATATATAGTCAACCACGATGCTTTGAAATGTATGGCATAAAGACCTCTCAACTTTTCAAATCATGCGGGTCACAATGACACAATTGATCTTAATTCACCATTATGCTATGAGTCTTTGGGTAGACTATTGTAACCTGCACATTGTGATGTATTCAGAAGAAGAGCTTGCTGCTTGCTGCCATGGAGTTTATTAGCAGCAGACACACACTTAAACACTGCAGCATATTAAGCTATGACAGTTATGGAGTTAGTAATCCTGTGTGATCTCATTAATGATAATCTTTGTGCCTTCATCACATCATGTGGTGTGTGTGTGAGAGTTGTATTGATCCACTGTGCAAAGCCTGGCGACTATTCACAATATATAAAACTACATAGATTTAAGCATTATACTGGTGAAATCCCTTACCAAAAATGTTGGAATGACATATGATAGAGTGTGGCAAGCCTAATGGGTTCCTACAGGTGAGGCAAGTTTTTATTTTTTTCCTAATTAATTACCTTTTACAATATGCTACAAGATTTGGAGGAAATTTGACATGACACAGAGTTGAAGCAACTTTGCAAAAACACAAATAAGTCAAAATTTATATTTTTATATTTGGTGTTCAGTGTGTGTTTATGATGGTCATGTGATCAAGCAACTCATGTTCGATATATATTGGCAACTACAGGTGTACACAGTGTGGAAATATATATGGTATGTATTGTGTTTCATGCTCGATATTGTGTGCGTCCATTATATTTATACACCGAATGTTTATTTAATGCTGACAATGCAATATTAGAACGTGGAGTTAAAGGATGGAAGTTCTGCTGCTGCAGCTGCACTTGGTGATGACCCTTTACCAGATTCAGGGGAGACTTTGGCCACAAAGAAAAAGAAGAAGAAAAAAAAGAAGAAAGCAGGAGGTGGAGGGGAGAACCCTGCTGCCAATGATGGCCTGACTGGTAAGTGAACCCCACACTCTGTGTGAGCAATGAGAAACTACAGTAGTTAGATCAGGTGTTTTAATTACCTAAGATGTATTTATTCAATATAATAACCCTTTACCTCATTTTGATATAAGAAATTCAATTCTCGTCTATGCCATACTTTTCCATCATCCTAGCACTGCATAGTCCTGCTAGTGTCAGTGTTGCATCCATTAGTGCTGGGTTTGGGTGTGATTTGAGTGTGGTTTTGGAGCATTTTTATTAAATGGGGGACCTGATAATATATTATTTGTTGGGAGTGTGTGCTTGTGATGCCTCTGCCTCTGGGAACAGTCTGAGCTCTTCCTCACGTGCTCCTGCATAGCATCACACAACTAGGCCCCAGCATAGATTCACGAACTCTATGCATTGGTGTCTCACTCTATTTATAATCCAGTCTTTGGTAAGGGGTGGATTGAGCACACAATAGCTGTGGGGGAGAGGAGACAAAGAGTGAAGTGTACAAACAATAAACTCCATGACATGTGTGACATCATTATGTTGAAGTAATTCTCAGTTAAACGTGTGGAATCAATTCTTTGTTGGCCTGTTACTGTGTGTATGTGTGTGCAAAATTCTTGTATATCCACAGTTCATTATTATAAGTGTGTGGCTTTCCTATAAATAGAAGCACCATGTTCCACTGACCAGAACCCACTGGATGGGGAAGGAGAGGAGGAGGGAGGAGAGATGGATGTGGAGGACAAAAAGAAGAAGAAAAGGAAGAAGAAGAAGAAAAAGGAGGCAGGGGGGCCATTGGCTGACCCGTATTTCCTGCACCCTGTCACTAATCCCACTGGTGAGAGTCACCCTGCTTGGTGCCCTTAGGGCTGACTCAGAATGTCATGCTGGAATTAGCGCAAAGTTGACACAGAATTATTTGAATAGGTACTGAGTGTACTCTCGTGCCAGATGATGTGACATCCAATGAAATATTCAGAATCAGACCTCAGGAGTACCAGTGGTCTACACATTTGTATTTGCGATGTGTTTAATTTCATGATTGACACCTGCACATGTAACACAGTGTCACATGGAGTAACTTTACTTTCTACATTTCACTAATATATTACTGTGGTGTGACTGAGTTGGCACACTAGAAGGATGATTTCTTAAATATTAATTTTTTTTTTTTTTTTTTTTTTTTTCACCTAGCTGATCTTTTAATGTGATGAACTGAATTATATTTGGGATTTGGATGGCGGGTAGATTTTTTAACCTTATTTCTTTGAACCCCCAGATCATCAATAAACCCTTCAAAACCTTTTTTCATTATCTTGTAGATATCCGGCTTCTGTATGAAGGAGGGTATAGAGAACCTCTGATCCCCTGTGCTCCCGACCTGCGGCAGTCAGCTCCTCCATCTGTACCTATCACTGCACTCTACCCCAGCGGCAGCTACCCCCCAGGCAAAGAGGAGCTGTACACTGTCAGTTTGGAACCCATTGTCTGCGTGGACTCTGAGCCATTAAATATCTCATGTGCATGAGTCTGCTGTCCTTGTGGTTTGTTGATTTGTTGTTCAACCTGCCTCAACCCAGTGTGGTGTTGGTCCAGTGTGTGTCCCCATAGAGCTATAGTCAACCTACTTCAACCCAGTGTGGTGTTGATCCTGTGTGTGTGTCCCCATAGAGCTATTTTCTACTTACTTCAATCTGCCTCAATCCAGTGTGGTGTTGGTCCAGTGTGTGTCCCCATAGAGCTATTGTCAACCTACTCCAACCTGTCTCAACCCAGTGTGGTGTTGGTCCAGTGTGTGTCCCCATAGAGCTATTGTCAACCTACTCCAACCTGCCTCAACCCAGTGTGGTGTTGGTCCAGTGTGTGTCCCCATAGAGCTATTGTCAACCTACTCCAACCTGCTTCAACCCAGTGTGGTGTTGGTCCAGTGTGTGTCCCCATAGAGCTATTGTCAACCTACTTCAACCTGCCTCAACCCAGTGTGGTGTTGGTCCAGTGTGTGTCCCCATAGAGCTATTGTCAACCTACTTCAACCTGCCTCAACCCAGTGTGGTGTTGGTCCAGTGTGTGTCCCCATGGAGGTATTGTCAACCTACTTCAACCTGCCTCAACCCAGTGTGGTGTTGGTCCAGTGTGTGTCCCCATAGAGGTATTGCCAACCTACTTCAACCTGCCTCAACCCAGTGTGGTGTTGGTCCAGTGTGTGTCCCCATAGAGCTATCTTCAACCTGCTTCAACCCAGTGTGGTGTCAGTCCAGTGTGTTTGTGCATCCCTCATTGAGCTAAAAATATCTTATAATATACTTCCCCCCCCCCCCCCAAAAAAAAATTAAAAAAAGAGGTTAACAAAACAAAACAGCAAAAACATCAATACCACATGGCAAAATGCACTAATGGAGTTGGTGTTGTTCTCTCTTGGCATATCTATTATGAGCAAGCTGTAGTATAGGCATACAGGATTACAGTGTATACAGTGTGGGCATACAGTATTGCAATTTATACATGTAGTGGGCATGCCCTATCTGAGTTATGTATCCTGGTATGGTGACAACTATTCATGGCAACTTTTTTACATCGTTTCAACAATTTTGTAGAAATAATAATGGAAGAACTTTGTCTAACCTGCATTGTGCAGTTACTCTCGTGTTGCTTAAGTCTATCATTCTATCTGCTGGACTGTGCACTGCGAGTCTGTCTGATGAGCAGTTGTCTTGTCTTCTTCACCCCTTCCCACTGTGCTCTCTCTCAGGAGATAGTGCAACCATCTTGTTCTTGTCCATGTAAATACAAAAGAACAAGTTGAACAGTTCCTCGATTTGGTGGTTACTCCACAAGTCAGACATCCAACTAACATTTGTCATTGAAAGGAAGAATCAGGTGGGGGGGGGGGGGGGGGGGGGGGGAGGGTGGATAAATTGGCAAAACACTTTTCTCAGTAATGAAGAATTCTTGTAATAACAAACAGGTGCCGGTTATTCAGTGATGTAGTATTATGTCACCTTTGAATAAGTTGTATGACTATAAAGGGACTATACCCTGTAATTTCAACATTGTTCTCTTTCACAAATGTTGTTGTTGTTTAGCATGATGTGATGGCCTCTCAACGCACAACCAGTGAAGAGAAGAGAGCAATGGACCGGATGCTTAACGACACCTATTCTGACTTCAGACGAGCAGCTGAAGTCCACAGGTAAAGTTTCATGTAACAACTCGTTAAACCTGCAGCTGTTCTCTCCAGTCAGGGCACATGTCATTATACATCCACACTCTGCATGTACTGAGCTGGCGTGTGTGTGCATCATTGTCACTTGTACCTGCTACAACCCTGTGTGTAGCCGGAATCCTTCTGAGATACCAAGTCATGTGACACCTGGGAATTTAAAATGAGAAGGGAAGGAGCTTTTCTCTTCCATTACTGTGCAGAGATAAACAATCTAATCTCTATGGTAACCAGATAAACAATCTAATCTTTATGGTAACAGATTTGTAACCAATAGATATCTCACTTTGAACCTCCTAATACATATTACTGGAGTGTTTTAATCTAATTTAATATTTGGTACTGATTGGTGAGTTGAACTA
Organism: Lycopodina hypogea; assembly: GCA_963969325.1. Taxonomy (NCBI): domain Eukaryota; kingdom Metazoa; phylum Porifera; class Demospongiae; order Poecilosclerida; family Cladorhizidae; genus Lycopodina; species Lycopodina hypogea. Next base: position 9,738,503 of record OZ017791.1, on the reverse strand, counting down.
GTGCTGTGGAATTAAAGCTGCATTACTCCATCATGGAGGCAAGGAGGTTGCCCTGGGCTATGTAAGAAACCCAACACCGTCATATCCTAATCGCTGTTTCCTAAGAAAGGACTCAACCGGCCAGGCCGTGATTAAGAATTTGATGACCCTTTCCTCTCCTAAATTTCAAATACTCCTCAGTGCATTGTTAATGTTGACATGTGCCCGAGAGGCATTCCTTGTCCTGCACATGTATCAAGGTTAGGTCTAAATTAGCTGTGCTGAAGTCATTCAGTCAGAGATTAATTTTGAGCATCTTTTCCAAATTTGCATTGTGAGAAAAAAAAAAGAAGAAAAAATTAATAGAAGAAAAATGTATCATTCGCTAAAAAAAATCCACTTGGTCTTCATAACAATGAGGCAGGAAGCCTCAGTAGACATAGTAACTAGGATGAACACACACTCACCAAGAAATGGTCCATTCTTGATTTGTACCTTTGTACATACACACACTCATGTATTTACGTGTGTGTGTATATATATATACAGTAGAACCTCAGAGTTACGAACCCCTTGGGAAACTGGAGTGTTCGTAACTCTGAAATGTTCGTAACTCTGAAACTATGGCATCGGGAATTATGTTATGAATTATAATATAGATTTATTGCTGTATCTAAGACTACAAAATGAGTTCTCCTTCTCCTAAACACTGTAACTTGATGCATACCTATTTGTCACTAGGTATTTGCAATTACCACCTGTTCCAAGACCTCTTTATGTCAATCTGTTCACAATTATTGTTTAAATACACAATACACATACTTAGTGTAATGAATTTTATACCTCACAATCAAATAAGTAGCATTTAGAAAAAGAGAGTGATTCAATGCCCTAGTACTGTAAGTATACAGTGTATTGAATTTTGTTCTTCATAATCATATACTGTACTTAATATTTGAAAAAGTCAGTAATGTGTGTTTGTTTTAGGGAATCATGCTTCTTCTTTACTGCCAAAGAGTGTAATTCAAGAAGCAGCACTATCTTCATTGGTGTAGCTTAGGATTGCTTTTCTAGCCATGATAAGCCAATGCTGAATGCTTCTTCAGCCTCACTGTGAGTAATAGTGGGGCCAACTGGTTCTTGTTCATCTTCCTCATCACTGTCATCAATTGAAGATGATGATGCCTGAACCATGCCTATGATATCCTCATCAGTCAGTTCTTGCACACCAGTCTCACTGTCATCCATTGTAAGCCACTCTTCTTTCTCAGCTTCAGTTATACCTAATCGGTTACAATCATCTGATAACTCAGGAAGTTCTTCCTGTAGGCTGTCACTCTGTGGACCAAAAGCCTAGCTTGTTCCAGGCACGACTTAGCGAAAGTGAGGAAACTTCATCCCAGGACTTTGCACTTAGAAAAACTGCATCCTTTACGGTAAGACTCTTAGCAAATTCTATAAAAGAATCATGTTCAGAGGATCCCAGTAGGAGTTTCCTCAAGAGATGTTTTTTGTATCTACGCTTGATATTCTCAATCACACCCTGATCCATTGGCTGAATCAAGCTTGTGACATTGGGTGTTAAAAACATTCATTTAATCTTACCATCAGCAGATACTAATGTACGTGCAGAAGAATGGGATGGAGCATTATCAAGGAGGAGGAGTGCCTGAGGGGACAATGATTTTAACTCCAGATATTTTGTCACTGTTGGTACAAAGTGCTTATGAAACCAATCCTTGAAGATCAATGAGTCCATCCAGCAAATTTGATAATTTTCTCCCTTGAGTTCTTGATGTCAAACACAGTGGATTTTCCAACTCCAAATTCAGAAGCTATGGATGACACAGTGCTACCTTGATCCAACTTCTTTAAAATGTCCAACTTCTGCTCAATAGTAAGAGTAACTCTTTTACGTTTAGTAGAAGAACTAGAAGCCATAGTGAACCTTGAATATTAGCATAGAACAACTGGCAGCTGGAGGAAAGGAGAAAAATAATTCCTACCAAGAAAGGGGAGATAGCAGCTGCAGCAAATGAATTGTGGGAGTGTGGGCATTCGCAAAAAGTGAGGAAAATAAAAAGGCTTGTGGTAATCTTACTCATTTTTCCAGTTGGCTGTTCAGTTGACAGGTCAGTTAGTAACTCTGGGGTTCGTAACTGAGGTTCTACTGTATATATATATATATAATATATAGTGCCTTACCTGCTTACATACATACAGGCAGACGAGGAAGTACATGCAGCATTGGATCAGACCAGGGGTCAAGCTGATTGACATGTGCGAGCACCTGGAGGGCATAGTCCGCTCCTTGGTGGAGGTAGACGGCCTCAAGGCAGGTACAGCAGTTTGTTATACGAGTGCATGTGATCTATGTGAAGGACTTGATCATGTTGACTATGATGTCATCCTGTCAGTCAAATTCTCCCTTTCTCCTACTTATGACTAGATCTCATGTGACCATTTAGTGATGTTGTGTGACTGTTTGAAATAGACAGTATATGGTAGTACTCTAGACAAGTAAATATTCAAGGGATGTTAGTCAAATGTTGTTGTTGTTTTTATTGCTGACCCAGCAATATTGAGGATTCTATGGTTGTAGTTTAGATGTGTGATTTCCTCTCATGTATAAATCCATTATCATTTACATGCATATGTCTGAATGTTCCTGCATATGTATAATACAGTGTGTAATATACATTAGAATGCAATGAGTGATCCATAGGAAATATTAACTGAATGCGTCCACTTGATGTGTCATCTCCCCCGCTCCTCTATCCTCTAGGCCACGCCTTCCCCACGGGGTGCTCCTTGAACCACTGTGCCGCCCATTACACCCCCAATGCTGGTGACAACACCGTCCTCCAGTACGATGATGTCATGAAACTGGACTTTGGCACGCAAGTAAACGGTCACATCATCGATTGCGCCTTTACTGTGGCCTTCAACCCGAGATACGACCCCCTCCTCAATGCAGCTAGAGACGCTACTTACACTGGTACAGGCTTAATCAGCACACTCTCTCTCTTTATAGTGGGGTTTGGTGGACAGCTTAGGAGAGCTTCTCTTTGTGGTGTATGTGAGACAGGATATCATGGTGTGGCAGAGAGTTACATTCATTCCAACTGAGTGGAACTGCCCACTTTAGTTTGGTTGAGTCTGGGGTTTGGTAACACAAAAATTATAAATTATGGATATCATACATTTTATAGTATCTTAATCTTCATTCTGTAGTATCCAAGCCTACCATTTAATAGTCATGGTGTCATTCAGAGCTGGTATTGCCATGGGATTCCCCCAACCAAAGTTCCCCCCCCCCCCCCTCCAGAAATTTCAAGAAAATGTTGTCATTTTATGGCCCTATGAATGAGTAATGAGTATAGTTTGCTGATTTTTTTTCTTTTAAAAATTTCTGGTATTTGCTGAGAGTCCACTGATTTAAGATCAGGTCCTTCAACTTCGAATCTCATTAGTTTAGCCAGGTTAATGTCCCTGATCCTGTTTCTCAGGTGGGTCTTAAGAAGGACTTCTCTACTGTTGCAGTTCCAACTGGATAAGCAAGCTAAATATTGAGGAGCTTGATGGTACTGAGTGTGGCATGTTTATAGTCCGGCTTTACCCGGACATGTCCTCCTTTTTGGTCATTATATTTCAGTCCGGGAGGATTTTTGAAATATCTGAAAATGTTCGGGATTCTGGTCTTTTTGTTGAAAAATATTAATTGTTGTTTAAGAAGCTGCATCTTTTCCCCCTAATAGTCCAGCTTAGCAATACTTGCGCAGTGAGGTGGTGTGGGAAAGCAGAAACTGAAGTTAGATTATTTTTTTTTCCTCTGTCCCCATGCCACGCCCACTACTTGTGGAGGGTGGGATTGTAATATGAAGAAACATTTCTGAAGTGTGTAGGGAGGAAAATATTCCAATCAGCAGAAGTATTTATTTATATATTTCTATTCTGATACATTATCCTGACTGTACAGTGCTCTCTGCATGCTATCATAAATCCTACCACCTTTCCTTGGAAGGCTGATTTCTTAAGTTGATGATTTTATTTTATAGCTCCACAATGACCAAACATAAGTGCAAATCCACTCCAAAACTGAAGACCAAATTGTTCATGTTTTGGTATTAATGGAGAGGAATGAGAATCCCAGTGATTGGGTATTTTTGTGAAATCAGGTACCAATGCAACTAGTGCAGTAGAGTGAACTTTTTCTTTTCACACAGTGAAGCATTATCAGGATTATCAATCAATGGACTGCACCTCTTCCATGTTGGCTAAAAATATTTAACCGAGTGAGTGTAGGTGGGATCTTTTCAATTACAAATTAGCTCAAAGTAATGATCAATTTTAAACAACAGTGCTCATTAGTTTGAGTCTTCTAGGGGAATTATACCAACAACTACAAAAAGCCTAGAAGAAGCATAGCCCAGCAATGGTTAAGGCACAGGTCTACTAAGTGGGGAAATCCAGGGTTCAAATCCAGGACTGGCCTTTTTTTTCTTCCTCTTTTTTTTCTTTCCCCCCCCCCCCCCCCCCTTCCTTTTTTACCTTTTATCCTTCAATCCTTTCTTCTTTCTATCCTTTCTTCGTTCTCCTTACATTTTCCCTTTGTTTATGCTGACTGTTCATTTTTACTATGCAAACTAATTACACAAAAATTAAGAACCCAAGAGAGTTCCAAACCTATGCATCTGATTGTTGGCAATCTACCTTTCAGCATTACACCATATCTCCAAAAAATACTGACCTTTCTGAAAAATTAATGGGAATGCTTGTTGCATGTCTACTTATGAGCTTCTTATATTTGAATGAAATATAAAGTCTAGAAATGGTGTTCTGAGTGACTTCTATAATGTGTCCTGCTGACATTGGCCCGGGCAAATGCCGGGTGTATGCTGCTAGTTAATCATAATAAATAAGGGCGTGTTTAAATTTGGCTGTGGTCATGACAAAGTATCTCCCCCCTCCCGACCACCACCAAAATTTCCTGTATGACACCCTGATGATGTTCAAGATAATATCTTGAACTCAGTTTTGGCAAATTGCCCACATTTCGGTGTTAATTTTAAACATAAATATCTTAATATAACTCTTTTTATTCTTTTAAAAAAATATATTATTAAAACTTTTAATTCATTTTGTACTAACATGCTTTGCTATAACTTTTCCATGATCTGTTGTTTCTTGTGTAAGACTGTCCCAACATTAATGCTGGAGACTGACATAGCCATTTAAGGAAGGATTCATCTGATTGGTTCATCCCTAACTTTCCCTCCATACTTGAGATAGTGACCACAAAAGACAACAGCTTCTTTGCAGGTGCAAGAATGTCTTCTTTGATACCTTCATATGACCTGTGAAAGGAATCGAATTGGGTTTGCTATTTGACAATAATTGAGATAATGTACAGCCACTTAGGACAGGTGAATTCCTGTGGTTCCCTTCTCATTGTCTGGTGAGAGACTTCCCACTTTTGGAGGGAAGAATTGCAGGTGTGCCGCGAGATGACGGAGCATCTATTAAAAGCCTGCTGCACTTAGTTATGCACTTTGGGAAGTTCCTAATTAACCAAAATGGTAATTTTTTACTCTCTCTCTCCTTTTTCCAGGTCTCATTGGTATCTGCTAACAGTTCCACTTGTGTTTGTCTAATGCAATTGCTAAAGAAGTCATGCTTGGGGTGTGGTTTCAACAAACAGATTGAGATTTGTGATTGATAATATCACAATATTTGAATTTCCTCGTGGGTGGATGATTAGTACAGGAATATTTAGACTGGTTTGCGGGGGGGGGGGGGGGATATTTTGTTGTTGTTTTTTTTGTTAAATTTTTTTTTTTTTCTTTTTTTTTTTTTTTTTTTCTTTTTTTTTTTTTTTTCTTTTTTTTTGATGGATAGGGGAGGGAGGGAAAAGTTGTTATTTTTTTTAGCTCCACGCCTTGGTATCCTAGCTTATCATCTATAGTATCACAGTAAACATCAGCACACCTTGGTATCCTAGCTTATCATCTATAGTATCGCAGTAAACATCAGCACACCTTGGTATCCTAGCTTACAACTCTAAGTACCCAGTAAACATCATGAAAGTTTCCTGTTGAAAATTGAGATAGAGTTACCATCAAATCAAATTCAGGATAGAGAGAAACCTAAAAGTAAACAATTAAGGCAAGTATTTATTGTTGCATCTTCCTTTTTTTCTCTCTATTTTCCCTTAATAGTTTTATAACTCGCATATCAATAGCCTGGAGATACTAGGTGTAACATTGAAACCCATTTTTATGACCTTTGAACTCATTTGTGTGACTTTTGAACTTTAATTAGATAGTTCTTTGTACTTTTTTGACCTCAAGATGTTTTGGGGGTTAACAAATCATTTCTGTGTACTGTATTGATATCAGTATAGCCTTTGAACTTTATTTTGACAGGCTCTGTGTCTTCACAACAGGTAATGATAGTGTGTTGTGTTATATTGTGTAGGTATCAGAGAGGCTGGCATAGATGTGCGTCTCTGTGATATCGGGGAGGCCATCCAGGAGGTGATGGAATCCTACGAAGTGGAGCTGGATGGGAAGACGTACCAAGTCAAGTCAATACGCAACCTCAATGGACACTCCATTGGTCCCTACAGGATCCATGCTGGCAAAACTGTTCCTATTGTAAAAGGTATGGAGTTCACTGTTGTTGTTTTTATTGGTTGTTTGTTGTGGTCTCTACTGGTGGGTAAGGTGAGGTTAGTCTCTCAGCCACTGGAGAGGGAACCTGAGTGTTCATACTGAGCACTGTTTGCACCTCTGTATGAGGGTGGGCACCATCTAGGGATGACATTGTGTATGTGCAATATACACAACGCATGTGCACACAGATACAATTGAACACACTCACAACGCATGCGCATGCACATACAGACACAATCGCGCGCGCATGCGAACACACACACACACACACACACACACACACACACACACACACACACACACACACACTTTCTTGTGCTCCCATATGAAGATAATTTACTATCTCCTGCAAACTCTAAAGATACTGCATGGTTGGTAACAAAGGATGTACCGCTCACTAAAGGGAAATATTCAAGAGTAGATAGTTGGTTACTGCAGGAAATAACATACAGCTATAGACCATGAAATTATACTCCAACTGAAGCACGCCAACATAAAGCACCAGGCCATGAAATTATATTCCAGCTAAAACATACTTGTGGCACTTAAAATATCAATATAGTTTGTTATGAAACTGTTGGTCATCGTTTCTCTCCTGAGTGTTTCGAGAGGAAAGAACAGAAATTTTGAATAAAGGTGTTTTCCTTTTCTGTACCACAACAAGGCTGGGTGTTGCTATGCAACTATAACTTGCTATTGTTTGAAACACAAGGTACATGGCACGTAGATGGGCAGGGATATCCATTCAAGTTACAGAAGAAGTGCCTTGACACGATGATACAAGTGGTTAAGCTTGTTATTTGATTAAGCAATCATTGTTCAGCCTGGGACATTTCTCAGTAACACCAATTATTGCCAAAACAATGCCGAACTGTTAATAAGTTAAGTACCCTTATGTGTCTGGCTGCTGGCTCTCAATCAAGGTAGCTATGACCTTCACAGGCAAGCCATAGCCAATATAGGCAAAGTTTCAGTTGTTATTTTTAAATAATTAAATATAGCCCTATGCTTCCTTCCAATTAGTATGACCACTTAAATAATGATAATTTGAAGATCAATTAGTCAACAATGAAAATTAATGAGTGCAAACAAAGTTTATTGTTTTTATAGTTTATTGTTTGCTAATTTATTGTTTGCTAATTTATTATTTGCTAGTTTATTAGTTTATCATCTAATACTAAACTATTTAGGCAATAAACCGCTAATAGCAAGAAAATCTTTTTCATTTGTGTGTGTTACAACCTTTATTTTGTCATTCCAAATATGCCTATACCAGAAGGGGTGTGTCACATACTCTGAAAAAAAAAATTTTTTTTTTTTAATGGGTGTGGTCTCCAAAGTTGGCTAGATGAAATCAAAGACTTATAATAGTGACGGTAGGATGCTACAGTAGAGCTGTAAACTGGTGGGATATTCTGATCTTAGCCCATAATCTCTAACCCCATGAGGTTTCTATTCATAAATCCACTCACGAATGCACTTAGCAATCAGCTTTGGATGTGGCCATTACCCACAGTTGTTCCTTGTCTCTCTCTCCAGGAGGAGAGAACACTAAGATGGAAGAAGGCGAGTTTTTTGCCATTGAAACATTTGGGTCCACTGGTAAGGGTATGGTGCATGACGATATGGAGTGCTCCCACTACATGAAGAACTTTGAAGTGGGCCATGTGCCCCTGCGGCTACAGAGGCCCAAGGCTCTCCTGAACGTCATCAACCGCAACTTTGGCACTCTTGCTTTCTGTAGGAGATGGCTGGATAGGTAAGGTGTTGGTGAGAGCACAGGCGTGGTGTAGTGAAGTAGCTTGTGAGGGTGTGTCAACCTTATGTGACTAATCCAGTGTGACTCCATTGACCTGGTGTTCAACATCTCAATCTGCTTCAACCAGGAGTTATAATCATCTTCTGGCTGTTTCCCATCCTCAGGTAATAGAGATTCACTGTTTTCTCTGTTTGAAATTTTCCCTGACGAGACTTTCTCTTCACTAGAATGATCTTTAAACAAACACTAACTTACCTTCCAATCCATTTCTGTTTGACAAAGTCTGTAAATGTCTTGTCCAACTGGAGGAAGTATATTTCCTAGTTTAACTGCTCCACTATATTCTTAGTGTGCCTGTCAATGATTGAGCTCATCATAATATTCACAGCCTTGTCCAGAAAGGACCACCCAACTTCATGATTGACTATTAACTCTCTCTCTCTCTTCCTCCCGCACCATGCTATAGTCAGGTATTGAACATGTGAAGCGAACGCTATGCAATTCAGCATTTATTTTTTTCACTTTTTTTCCTTTTAATTTTTTTCACTTTTTTTTCACTTGCTAGATATCGAATAAGCTGTTGATAGTTGTGGTGCATAAAATATGTTGTTCAGTTTTTGGATTTTAATTAAACTCTTTTTTTCTTTGTTTAGTTGTTGTTGTGAGATGTGTAAACACCTGATAATTACCAGTCAGAATCAGTTTTAAAAATTTCTCCCCCTTTATTTTCTTAAGTAGGTTAAAGGAAGTAGATCCCATTCATCTAATGTTTTCAACTGTATAGGTATTTAAGGCATAAAGGGGGTTATGGTTGTTCAAAGTCTAAAGTGGCATTGCTAGATCCCTCTATGATGTCATAATTGCCATCAAAGCTACAGCAAATCTTTGTAGGGCTAAGCCAATTCATTAAGAATTATGATATCATTTCAAAGTTTAGTTTGTCTTCTTACCCTTGTTAACACATATACTAATGCTAATTGTTCTATGGTTTCTATACAGTCAAGGCCAGTTATTTGTTTGGTTTTTAATTGGAAGGTCTTGAGGCCTTTATGGCTTGGCCTCCACATGAAGACAGCTATGAAATGCTAAGGACTCATGAGGCCTTGGTTAATTTCTGACATTTTCTTTAATTGTGGAGTACAAATATTTAGTGTGTGTGTGTGTGTGTGTGTGTGTGTGTGTGTGTGTGTGTGTGTGTGTGTGTGTGTGTGTGTGTGTGTGTGTGTGTGTGTGTGTGTGTGTGTGTGTGTGTGTGTGTGTGTGTGTGTGTGTAGTCACCCTTAAATGTCTAATACTATTTAATTATTTTGTGGGTCAAGCTCTATCTCCCAACATAAGTATTGTGTTTAGGTATTAAAATTGAGCTCTGTGTTGTCAAGGACTAGTGATGTCTGCCACAATATATTTAACTGACTAGTGTTATTAGATGTAAGCCTGCTCCATACAAAGGAAGGCTTACTACTCAAACAATGGAAGGCCTGCTACTAAGGCAATCTAGAGAATGTTACCGCTCAAATTTACTTAGGAAAAAAGGGGGGGAGGGGGGGAATTGAGTTTTTAAACATGATTTGGTCATTAAAACTGAAATGAAATAAAAGGAGAGGTTGAATTGAAATGATAGTGCTATTAACTTCTCCACCCCCTCAGAATAGCAAATTTGTGATAAGGCCCTGGCCTTGAGGCCGTATGGAAAAGCATGGCCTCAACCTGGGCCTTATAACCCCTTCATGGCCTCATCCCCATATCTGGTGCTAACACTGAATTATGTCACAAAAACCCTCAGATATTGTGTTTGTTTGGTTGGTTGATTTTTAAAACAAAATGCTTTTAATGTAAAGTTCAAATATCAAATCTAGGTTGACAGAACAGCATTGTAATTGTAAGGTGAAAGCTAATATGCTGAAAATAATACCATTAATATTGATTGCTTAGTGTTATACCATGTGACTTACATGGAGTGTTGTGGGAAGAGGTTGTTTATTTGTGTCTCAGACCAACATACACAAAAATTTACCTCTGTTCAAAATATAAATCAGAGGTAAATTGTATAGCTGAAGTTAAATCAGAGTTGAGAACTTTCATCTTCTTATAGAGTGTAGAGCCAGTTGGATTATTAAGCCATCCCTGCTTCTCTCCATGATGGTATATTGGGCGACGCTATAGGTGCAGTCTGTGTTTGTACGACCTATCCAAACATTTCATTAATTGTTAGTGATCATAGTAATTTGATCTTTTGATGGTTTGTGTAATACTCTTAACAAATAGTTGTATATTAGTAGTATTAATGTCCTCACACTTTGGCAGACTGGAGCAGACCAAGTACCTGATGGCACTGAAGAACTTGTGTGATGCAGGGATAGTGGACACCTACCCACCCCTCTGCGATGTCCGAGGTTGCTACACTGCCCAGTATGAACACACCATCTTACTGAGACCCACTTGCAAGGAGATAGTCAGCAAAGGAGAAGATTTTTAAACAACTATACGGACATTGTAACTTTATTTGCTGCAAAGGATTCCACCTGAACTATATGTACTTGTAAGAATGTCGGCAGTCCATGCCTGTGGAGGAACAGTGGAGGGAGTGGATGGTACAGACTCCCCACACTCATAATTCCATCCCTTCCCAGCTTTTGTGGGCTAACATTAAATGAAAGTCTTTCCATCCTTTTTCATTAACATTTAACATAGATGTTAGTGTGAGAGGAGTGTGGTGGAGGAGGGGGGGGGGGGGAGGTGTGTAACCACATTCTAGGGAGTTCAAAATTTGTCTATGTCTGTATGTATATTTGCTATCTCCCAATTGCCTGGACCAATCGTCCAAAGTTTTCAGGGGTTGCTCACAGGACCACTGGCCCTGTTTGGGGAGAATGTGGTTAGGTCTAGGGCATAGGTCCATTAAATATACTTTCCTATTCATGAGTAGCCACCAAGTTCAATCTATAATTTGATCTCATTCAAAAGGGAATTTCTAGAAGAATGTCAGTAAATTAATCTATTCTCTTCATATGTTAAGAATGGAACAATTGAAGACCTCCAGAGTTCAGTTCACCGATATCTCTTTGTTGCTTTCTTTATATATCTGGCCCACGCAACGCTGAGTATATTCTTCTCGGAGTCTAAATGTTACTTTTTTTGTTGATTTTGTTGATATCTTAGGAAACTTCCTCAGGAAGACCAGTGCTAAGGCCTCCGGTTCAATTACTGGTCATGGTTGGGTTTTTGTCAAAACATGAACTAATAAGTGAGTGGGTTTTGGGCTGGAAATTTCCAGTCTTGTTTTAAAGACTTGAACATAGAAGGAATTGGTTCTTGTTTAAGAAAATAATTTTCCTCCAGATTATTATGTACAAAAGAATGAAAGCTGAATGAGCTATGCATTATGCACATTTGTCTGTGCAACAAAAAAAAAATTTTTGTTAGTTTAAAATTTAAAAAAGAAGAAGAAAGAGTAGTTTTATATTTCTGCCTTGAGACAGCTCTTGATAATAGAGGCCATGTTAACCTACCAGCATTCTTTGGGCATAATTACTGGCAGTCTTATGCAGACATAATTAGATATAATTTGATTGTTTCTAGGAGGAATTTTTGTGCTTTCAATGCATGAGCTTTCAGGGTTTCTTATTACAATACAATACAGGCATAATTGGGTATAATTTTGGAGAATTTCAATCAAGCTTAGTAGGAGAATAGCGTAATGACCATGTGCCTATATACTCTTGAGTATCAGGTGTGCCAGCCTAAGTGGACGTTTGGCTACTTAGGAATTATTACAGTTGTGGTAAAGGTAGTGCTTGCCACAAAAATTAACAAACCATTCATTTCAAAAGAGAGCTCATTACAGACATAGAAGAGAGATAAGTACTTAAAGATCAGGAGTAACGGAGAGAATGTATGTAAGTTGTGATTGGCCAAGCCAATTCATTAAGAATTATATCATTTCAAGGTTTAGTTTGTCATCTTACCCTTGTTAACATGACACATACACTAATACTAATTGTTTTATGACTTCTATACAGATATGGGGCTCCTTGGCCTCGTATACAGATATGGGGCTCCTTGGCCTCGAGGCCAGTTATTTGTTTGTTTTTGATTGAAGGCCTCGAGGCCTCTTGAAATTTATGGCTTGGCCTCCACATGAAGCCAGCTATAATCATGAGGCCTTGGTTAATTTCTGACATTTTCTTTAATTGTGGAGTACAAATATATATATATAATATTATTTAAGTATATTGTGGGTCAAGCTCTATCTCCCAACATAAGTATTGTGTTAAGGCATTAAACTGAGCTCTGTGTTGTCAAGGACTAGTGATGTCTGCCACAATATACGTAACTGACTATTGTTATTAGATATTAGATTTAAGCCTGCTCCATACAAAGGAAGGCCTACTACTCAAACAAATGGAGACCTGCTCCTTAAACAATGGGAGGCCTGCTCCTTAAACAATGGGAGACCTGCTCCTTAAACAATGGCCTGCTACTAAGGTAATCTAGAGAATGTTACCACTCAAATTTACATAAGAAAGAAGGGGGGGGGGGGGGGGGGAATTGAGTTTTTAAACATGATTTGGTCATTAAAACTGAAATGAAATAAAAGAAAGGGTTGAATTGAAATGATAGTGCTATTAACTTCTCCACCCTCTCAGAATAGCAAATTTGTGATAATACCTCATGAGGCCTGCTTGATAAGGCCCTGGCCTTGAGACCGTATGGAAAAGCATGGCCTCGACCTGGGCCTTATAACCCCTTCATGGCCTCATCCCCATATCTGGTGCTAACACTGAATTATGTCACAAAATCCCTCAGATATTGTGTTTGTTTGGTTGGTTGGTTTTTAAAACAATGCTTTTAAGCTAAAGTTCAAATGTTGAATCTACGCTGACAGAACAGCATAGTAATTGTAAGGTGAAAGCTAATGGGCTGAAAATAATACCATTAATATTGATTGCTTAGTGCTACACCATGTGATGACCTTCTTAAATGGAGTGTTGTGGGAAAAGAGGTTGTTTATGTGTGTCTCAGATCAACACACACACACAAATTACCTCTGTTCAAAATATAAGCAAGAGGTAAATTAAATAGCTGAAGTTAAATCAGAATTGGAAACTTAAATCTTCTTGTAGAGTGTAAAGCCAGTTGGATTATTAAGCCATCCCTGCTTCTCTCCATGATGTGGTATATTGGGCAACGCTATAGGTGCAGTCTGTGTTTGTACGACCTATCCAAACATTTCATTAATTGTTAGTGATCATAGTAATTTGATCTTTTGATGGTTTGTGTAATACTCTTAACAAATAGTTGTATATTAGTAGTATTAATGTCCTCACACCTTGGCAGACTGGAGCAGACCAAGTACCTGATGATGCTGAAGAACTTGTGTGATGCAGGGATAGTGGACACCTACCCACCCCTCTGCGATGTCCGAGGTTGCTACACTGCCCAGTACGAACACACCATCTTACTGAGACCCACTTGCAAGGAGATAGTCAGCAAAGGAGAAGATTTTTAAACAACTATACGGACATTGTAACTATATTTGCTGCAAAGGATTCAACGAGGAACAGTGGAGGGAGTGGATGGTACAGACTCCCCACACTCATAATTCCATCCCTTCCCAGCTTTTGTGGGCTAACATTAAATGAAAGTCTTTCCATCCTTTTTCATTAACATTTAACATAGATGTTAGTGTGAGAGGAGTGTGGTGGAGGAGGGGGGGGGGGGGGGGAGGTGTGTAACCACATTCTAGGGAGTTCAAAATTTGTCTATGTCTGTATGTATATTTGCTATCTCCCAATTGCCTGGACCAATCGTCCAAAGTTTTCAGGGGTTGCTCACAGGACCACTGGCCCTGTTTGGGGAGAATGTGGTTAGGTCTAGGGCATAGGTCCATTAAATATACTTTCCTATTCATGAGTAGCCACCAAGTTCAATCTATAATTTGATCTCATTCAAAAGGGCATTTCTAGAAGAATGATGTCAGTAAATTAATCTATTCTCTTCGTATGTTAAGAATGGAACAATTGAAGACCTCCAGAGTTCAGTTCACCGATATCTCTTTGTTGCTTTCTTTATATATCTGGCCCACGCAACGCTGAGTATGCTCTTCTCGGAGTCTAAATGTTACTTTCTTGTTGATCTTGTTGTTCTTCTTAGGAAACTTCCTCAGGTTCACCAGTGCTAAGGTCTCCGTTCAATTCCTGGTTATGGTTGGGTTTTTGTCAAAACATGAACTAATAAGGAATGGGTTTTGGGCTGGAAATTTCCAGTCTTGTTTTAAAGACTTGAACAAAGAAGGATTTTTGTTCAAGAAAATGATCTTCCTCCATACCATTATATACAAAAGAGTGAAAGCTGGATGAGCTATGCATTATGCTCATTTGTTTGTGCAACACAAAAAAAAAAGTTTGTTAATTTAAAAATTTAAAAAAAAAGTAGTTTTATATTTCTGCCTTGAGACACTTCTTGATATAGTGGCCGTGTTAACATACCAGCATTCTTTGGACATAATTACTGGCAGTATAATGCAGACATGGGAGGGAATTTATGCTTTCAATGCATGAGCTTTCAGGGTTTCTTATTACAATACAATACAGGCATAATTGGTGTCTAGATAACTAATTGGGTATAATTTTGGAGAATTTCAATCAAGCCTAGTAAAAGAAGAGCATAATGGCCTTATGCCTATACACTCTGAGTGTCAGGTGTGCCAGCCCAAGTGGATGTTTGCCTACTTAGGAACTTTCAATTTCTTACAGCATAATCCTGATGCTCAAGAGCACTGCTGTTTTTAACTGCATAATTTTCCGGATCAGGGTTCTGATTATATTTTTTCAACATTAACTGTTTATGCATTCCAACTTTTTCTTTTTTTTTTACCTGTGGCACACAGGTCTAGGAACACTTGGAATTGGGGGAGGGGGGGGGGGGGGGGGCCAGCATATATCCACAAGTTTTACTCAAGAATGGATTTTTAACTACATAGTTTACTTTTTGGAAACACCAAAGTTTGTTGTTACAACTAAGTGCTTTTACTGTATATACTTTGTGGTGTGTTCAGACAAAACTTAGTGTTCACAGTATGTGCAATGCATAGTACATGTTCCTACATCTATGGATTGCTCGTTTTCTTTGTTGTTTCTTTTTCCATTGTACACACGTGCTTTGTATTCAATTCTGTCTGCCCACTCTCAATTCAACTGTAATTACCTAATTGAAATTAAATTATATTTTCTAATCTAAAATTATTGTAATTGTTGGAGTGGTGCACTTATCCACAAATCACATTATGTAAACACACTCATCACTCTAAAATACCCTAGCCAACACTTAGCTATATGAGCCCTCTACTGCAGCAAAAGTGTGAATGTACAGTGAGGATTGTGGAATCCATCTTCTGATGGCTTTACTTATATATATAAGTGATACTGAATTTGACTGAGGAGTGTCTCCTTAACTTCTGGTGACTATGATGCCTTCATAAATGTCTGACTAGCTAATATTCACAAATTTGTAAGGGCTATGAAAAAGAAAGCTACTGGTCAACATTTATACAAATAAGGAGCAATTTTGGACATAATTATTGGCAGTATTATGCAGATATAATTAGAAATAATTCGAGAATGTTTCTGGGGATTTTTTTTTTTTCTTCTTTTTTTTCTTTTTAAAGCATGAGCTTTCAGGGTTTCTTATTACAATACAATAAAAACATAATTGATGTCTAGATAGCTAATTGGGTATTATTTTGTAGAATTTCAATCAAGCCTAATAGGAAAATAGCATAATGGCCTTATGCCTCTATACTATTGTGTGTGTGTGTGTGTGTGTGTGTGTGTGTGTGTGTGTGTGTGTGTGTGTGTGTGTGTGTGTGTGTGTGTGTGTGTGTGTGTGTTATATACTAGCACGCATTGCTTGCTAGGCCCACCTTCCATCCGCTGTGATCACAAAATTGTCTTAAAGTGTCTTATGGGAGGTTATGTCTTTTTGGAGTACATGTCTTTCAGGATGACATGTCTTATAGGAGCATATATCTTCAGGTAAATCATGCTTTGTAGGAGGACATGTCTTATTGGAGGTCATGTCTTGAGGAGTGCATATCTTCAGGATGGCATATCTTACAGGGTGATGTGTCTTACTGGAAGATATGCCTTACAGGACATGACTTACTTGAGAGTATGTCTATATAGGAGGGCATGTCTTAGAGGAGTACATGTTTTACAGGATGGCATATCTTACAGGATGATTTGTCTTACAGAAAGACACATCTTACAGGAGAAATGGCCTTACCGGAGGGTATGTCCTATAGGAGGCCATGTATTACATAAGGGCATGTCTTACAGGTGGATATGTCTTACAGGAGTATATATATTATGAGAGGACATATTTTAGTGAAAGACATGATTTGAAGTAGATATATCTTGCTGGAGGGCATGTCCAACATGAGGACAGGATTTATAGGATGGCATGTTTCGCAGGAGGGCATGTATTACAGGAGGACATGTGGTAGAGGAGGTCATGTCTTTTATGAGAATATGTCGTATAGGAGGACATACCTTATGGGCTGGTATGTCTTCTGGAGCACAAGTCTTGCAGGAAGACATGTCTTGTGGGAAGTCATGTATTATAGGGACATGTCTTATGAGAGGTCATGTCTTACAGGGGGACAAGTCATACAGTAAAAAAATATTATGAGGTTAGAAATGTCTTACATAATGACATGTTTTCTTAGGTTTTTAGTTAAATGCAATCATACTTATTTTTCTGAAAATCCTTTGGGTTATCCCTAATATCTGATATCTGTGCAGAAGCTGCAACTGATTATACTGCTGTAGTCTTCATGCATGCTTGACAAACATCCTCTCAATTATGGTGTGCATGCACCTGCTTTAAAATTGTAGCTGGAATGAGCCAGGCAATGATGATGGGAGATCCAGCTGTTACCACACACCACTAAGATTTGTTTAAAATTTATTGCTGGAAAACTTTCTTATTAATACTATGTCTATGGCTCTTTTAGCTGTAAGCTCTTATGGCACACTATTTTGCCTTTTTTCTAACACTGTTCTCTCTTTGAAATCTTTGATAGCACTTATTTTCATTATACAGGAACTTAATTTTGTTATACAGGAATAGTGAGTGGTGGAGGGGGAGCACAGAATTCTGTATCTGCAGCTGTTCCTCCAAAGCTGTGTTTTTATTTGTTTTTGTTGGTTTTTTTTTTTTTTTTATGCCACAGTCTAAATTGTCTGCAGTGAATTTGTTTGATCCGAAATTTAGTGCCTGTGTCTCTTTCATGAATTGGCTTTCATGGCATGCTATTTAGGAGTTCTTCAAATTCTATTCTCCCTCTGAAATATCTGATAGATCTGGGCGTGCAACATTAACGGCTCTTTATAATGGTCATATGTGAACACCTACGCATTCTCTTTGATAAAAAAAAAAGTGGATCACCAAAAGCCTTTTTTGGGTCTTCTTTTAGTTCCTCCACTTGAATAATGAGGTGTGGACAAATAGGACCTAGCCCAGGTTACTTTCCCTTATCACACGCACACACATATCACTAGCTCTATTAATATAAGATACATACATACATACATACATACATACATACATACATACATACATACATACATACATACATACATACATAGACATAATATAAAGCAGTACTGTTTGTGCCAGTTTTTTTAAAGGTTTTTACTTCCTGTTCCTTGCACACACTCACACACAGTTCCCTGTTAGAAAATATTATTAATTATTAATAATCATTACAGCTAATTCCATTAATGTTGATTGTCTTATGCTAACCAGTGTTTCTTTTTATTACATCTTCCATAATAAAGGACAATTACATCCTGTTAATAAGAAGTAGAAGAGAGAGAGAGAGAGGAGGAGGAGGGGGGGGGGGGGGGTGAATTCATTCAATGATTGGCATTTTACATATCATGCTGCCCTATGTAATGTTCTTAAGTTAACACGTCTTGTTCACAGTATTGCATGTTTGTGATGGCAGCTTACAATGCTACAGTTATCATGGCAAATATTCAATAAGAACTTCTTTAAACTGAAATGTAATTATGTGATAGTAGTGTGTGTGTGGGGGGGGGGGGGGGGGGGGTGGGGGGGATGGGTGGGTGCATGCATGCTACAGTTGACAACTCTGGTAGAGTATCAGGGTACTCCCACTTAAAATGTCCTTTGTCCATAGCTTAATCTAGTTTTTCTGTTGTATGTACTGAAATTGAATTTGTTCCGGTTCAACTCCTGGTCGTGGTTGAGTTCCCCCCCCCCCCTTGATTAAATTAAAACATTAAATCATAAATGAGCAGTTTTTTGGCTGGAAATTTTCAGTCTTGTTAATATTACAGCTCAAAAATGATCAACCAGTTGGTAATCCAATTATTTAAAATTTATTTACTTAATAGTTATTATTATAATTCTTTCTTTTTAAAAAATTTGATATTGTTAATATTATTTTCAATGCATCTATTTATATATTTAAACAAAAAGTAGATGCAAATTATTACAAGTTTACACAAACTTAATTTATCTGGCTCCTGACAGCTGCTGCTGTCCTTGACCAGTAAATCCAGAATTAGATTGTTTCCCCCTGTTTCTTGTTCACGCCATAATAAGGCTGCAATTCCGATGTGCTCTCTAAGTGATGGCAATCTAATCAGGTTCAACATTGACCATCCTCTAAGGTATTCCTTATCACTACAGCTTCTCTTTCTCACTCTGTGATGTATGGTGAACACCATTTAAAAAAGGTAAGGGATAGTGGATATTACTTAAGATTACAATTTGATCCAACAATTAAAAATATTTAAAAAATCATTTTTAAGCCAAGTATGTAGTGTGTTAGTGTAATTGATTGGGTGTGTTCTTTGGGTGTGTTATGTTAGTATTAGCAGCTATTCCTTAAGATCAACATCATAATGGAGTGGATGAGTTGGTAAAAACATGTTAATAGGGTGGGTACATGCATGCATGTCAATAGAACAGATGTCGCTGGCTAATAAGAAGTATAGACCTTCTGGTGCACATTCTTCAGATTGCATGGGAATGCAAATATTTGAATTTCTTCTAAAGGAAAACCAACACAACTGAACATGCTGTTTTGTGGGCTGTCTTTAAGCAAATCATAAGGACTAAAACTTGCAGTGTCCTCATTAAATGTATCCTTCAATAATAACATAGTTGGATTTCATAAACTCGATAATCTTCCTCCATTTCCCCCCCCCCCCCCCCCCCCCAAACACACACTATACATGCACAAAATTATTCTCTCCTCTTTTTAAAAAATTTATTATAAAGCATGTATAAGGGAGACAAACCATCACAGGAATGTATCTGCTGTCTAGACTCTTCATAAGGTAGACTCTGCACAATGAAATCAACCCTCAGGGTATTCTCAATGAAGGTCTGTCAATGCAAACTCTTCATGAAGTGTTATAGAAAATATATTTTTCCCATTCCTATTAAATTTTGTATGAAAATGTGGGTACAGATACAGTATTTACCATTTTCTTGTTTATTTTATTAATTTCCCTGTTGTTTTGAGTGGTCGAAGGTGACAGGTATAACTGACATTTTCAGATGTGCCTTGTCCAGACAAGGAAACTAGAAAAGTATCTGTCTTACAGAAGGAGAGAATAAAAATATTTTACTATAATTTTGAGATTTTTTTGTTAGTTTGTTTGTTCCCGTCACATACCAGACACTTGGACCTACAGGACTCAAAAAGGAGAAAATGGAAAGAAGGAAAGGGTTTGGGCATGGTGTTGCTGACCTTAATTAGAGTGTGTTTACATAATTATGGTTTCCAGTATTCATAACAGAGCTTGGAGGATGGTTCTCATGCATGAAATTGAACCCCACCCACCCCACCCCCTTTTTGAAGGATATTTAATTTGGACAGACGCAAAGACCTCTTTAATGCTAATAATTCTAGATCTCTTGTATGCTATCTCATCCAGAGAGAGCCGGAAGTGGTTTGGGCACAGTTTTGCTGACCTATCTGTTTACATAATTGTGGTTTCTAGTAAGTGGGATGGTTTACTCAGGTATGGAGTTTTGACTAGCAATTGCCCAAATAAATGCTAAATTTTTTTACCTATTATTCTATTTTAAAATTCTAATAGGGGGATGTATTTGGTGGCAAGATTAGAATTATATAGGGACTTTCCCTAATTTCTCTGCTGCTAATCAAGGCGAAAGTCCAATTCTGATAGTGCCAAGAGGGTATAACTGAATTCTACTGCCTTGAACATAGCCTCACCTCTTCTAATCCTGGTCAAACTTTGTTAGGTTTCTTAACTTTTTTTTTTTTTTTTTTTTTTATTAAAAAAAAAAAATTGTTTATTATTTTAATTATTAATTTTATATTTATTCTCTGCAGTTGATCACTATGGCAAAGCAACCACACTAATTGACTGCCACCCACATCTTGGCAAGTACAGACCACAACATTGTTTAGAACTCGACCTCCTCTTTACAATATCCTTGTGTGTCGTCTGTGCATTAGAATGTGATGACCATTCAGACAATTAGCCTAGGAATGTGGAGCTTCCTGGACTCTCATATATGTATGTGCCCCCCACCCCCCCACCCCCACCCACTTTTTTTACCTTCACCTTCATCCTAGAGGGAATAAAAACACACACCTAGATTATGCTCCTGTGATATCTGTCCTTATCCTCAATGACCAGCCTCACTATATTGTGATTAGAAACTAACACATGAAGCATCCACGAAGGTCAGGGAAAATATTGTTTATCCAGAAGCTCTGCATAAAACCCAATACCATATAGATGTGTTTGTTTATATGTCTGTCTGCTTCTGTTTGTCAACCAAATCCATGAAGATTGTATTTGATTCTTTGAAATACTTTTGGCAGCAGGTAATATTGTTTAGTGGAAATACCTATTCAAATATTTATACAGTTGGATTCTCAATTCTCATCCCCTTTTAAACTCTCTTACAACTAAGCTGATCCAAAGTTAAGTTGTCAAAATAACAGTGAAGTAATATAGCACTCAATTATGAGCTTAAAGTAACATTCCTTACTTGGGTAATACCTACTTAGTACTTAACCAGTCCTTCTGCCAAAGCTATTAAATGCTGAACTAACTAAATTAAGCTTCAGCAAGAATCAGACAACCTTGACATGGGAGTCTGAATGGAGGAAGCCTTATTGGAAAGAAACCCTGAACTAGAAAGATTTGTTGATATGTAATGAATTCTCATTTTGTAAAGCAAATATTAACATTTGTTTTTAACAAGAGTTTGTGTTCTAGTGGCCAACATGATATAACTCATAGTTAAATGTTAGTAATCAAAATAAGTTCAGAATTGAATAATCAATCAAAGGCTTCAGTTATTATTATTTTTTTGTTGGTATTTTCTTTAGTCCCTGCCTCATTCTTAAGTGCTGTTGTGTACTAAACCAACCAGTTACCTAATATAATCTAATTCAGTGGCGCCAACAGTTTTTATTCATTAAAATGTGTATTATTATGTTCACACCTTTTTTAAAATTGCTAATTAGCAGTAAG